>LPNX010558375.1:453466-481502 GCA_001517045.1 Pseudotsuga menziesii
CTGAAGCGACGAGAATGTCTCGGAGAGTCAATGGTGACAAGTGGTTTTCAACTATGTGGGTTGTGGTGTCGAAAAAACCACTCAAAAATCCTAATGCAACCGTGTGTGCAGAAGGAGAGCTTGAAAAATGAGGCACTCAGGCCAAAAAGCAACTCAAAACACCTAGTGTAACTGCGTGCTACAATAGGCGGAGTGTCAATAAACTGGTCAGAATACCCATAAGCAGTCGGTTTCCTAAAAAGAAAAATCGGTGGACTCACTAGACCCAGAGGAGGTAAGGGAGCATGCAAACACCTAACTAATAGTATTATGACTCAACTAAGTATATCCTCTGCAAGGTGATGAAATCCAAGTCAGACAATATAAGTAGGAAAGTCAATGGCTAAAGTATCCCCCTACCGGGAGGGACATCGGGTACGCAAACCTAGAAGTATGGAAACTAAGATACCCCATTCATGACACGTCCAGAAAGGTGAATCTGCCGCTTGGTCCTTTAACCGCAATATTCCCTATACAGGGATATTCCGAGAACTGCGAAAGGTAGCCCTTCAGTTACTGAATGGATTTCGGTATTCCACTCAGACTTCCGGAACCAATCTCACGACTTCAACCCTCCTAAGGGAGAGGCCCTCTGACAAACTGGTGGTGACCGTGTCAAAAAATACTAAGGGATTTTGGTTCCCTAAAGGACAACAACTATGTCTCACGTGTAAATAACCTAGGGGTGTTATTGGAAGCCTATCCCCCCGATCCTACCTAACTACAAGATTGTTTTGTGTTCCTCAAATGAGGTTATAGTGTTGGTTGAGTTAAGTAGATTTTAGGTCTCACTTGAATTAGGGGATAGATTGTGTGCATGTGAGGTTGTGAATCCAAAATGGTTACTTCAATAACAATAATAATGTATGAAAAACTTTTAAAAACTTTTACCATGCGAAAAAATTTTATTGTTTTTTTTTTTTTTTTTGAAATAAATGCTAAAAATTTTCTAAACAATTTTGTAAACAAGGGACAGAAATGGCTGTAGGGCTGCAAGTGGTACAGGTGGCTGTGCAAGTGCAGGAAAAAGGGAGGCAAAGTGGCTGGGTTTCGGCGCGGAAACAAGGGCAAAAAATAGTTCACGGATCGCGGGTATGGGGCGGACTCGCGCGGTCGGACCGCGGGTTTGAAGGAAACAGACGCGCGCAGATCGCGGGTTTAGAGGAAACAGGCGCGGTCTGGGTCGCGGGATTTGGGCTGACAGCGGCGGTCGGAGCGCGACTGTGTTATGAACAGGCGCGGTCGGATCGCGACTGTGGGCTGAAAAAACGCGGTCGGGGCGCAACTGGGAAAGTTCAAAAACGCGTCCAGGACGCAGGAAAATGGCTGACAGCGGCGGGCTGGTCGCAGGTTAGGGCCTGAAATGCTCGATCGGGCCGCGACTGCGGAATAAAAAAGTGCGGTTTCCGGCGGCCGAAAACGATAGCCGAAAGTATAGTACGGAAAAATAAAATTAAAAAAGACAGCGGATTCGCCAAAACTGTAGCTAGGGTTTTCACCCTAGCTTGTGCTGATGAGCACCTACTAAGGAATCCGGAATCCTTAGTAGCAGTTCAATGATGTATATGAATTAAAACTGAAGTAAAAACTAATCTAAATACGTTCTTGAAGCTAAAGCAAAAAAGTAAATAACATGAAACAGAAACAGTAAGGAAATGAATAATGATTTTTATTGATATTACCTCCAATGAGGAGGTTGGTGGAGTCCGTTGCGCTGGTCCGATGTCGGTGGCTCTGAGCTCCAAGCTGCTTCTTTTCCTTCTCCGATGGTGGAAATGGGCCAAAAAGAGTTCTCAATGGTGAAAGTAGCTTGATGGTAAGCTAGGGTTTCGAGAATAATTTCGGCAGAGGCAGGATGCTTATGATAATGGATGTGAAATGAGGGGTCTCCACCACTTATTTATAGTTTTTTAGTGGTGGAAAGCTGGCCCATGGTTTTGGAAACCATATCGTTTAGGGCAGCTTGTTTAGGGTTTTTTCCTCCTTTTCCTCATTATTTTATATTTTTTCTTCCCTTTTGGGGATTTTTGCTATTTTTAGAGGACTTTTGGATATTTTTGGAGGAAAAAAGGGGTTTTTTGGCCTTTTGGAGGCATTTTAGGCCCTTTTGGAGGCTTTTTAGATGGTTTTATGGCCTTTTGGAGGCATTTTAGGCCTTTTGGAGGCTTTTTAGTGGGATTTTCAGGGAAATATGGTATGCAAATGGACAAATGAGCCATGTAGTGGGGTAGATGAGGTAGTTAACCATTTTTGGGTGTTAACAGGGAATACACCAAGGATTTTTAGAAAGTTAACTTGAGAGTGGTATATATAGAATACTCCATGGAGAAAACAACAAGATACATCAATGGATTGAGAATGGACATTTAGGATGAAATTAACATGTTGTCACCTAGAACGATGGAAGAAGCATATCAATGTGATTTAAGACAAGACGATAAGATCATGAGGAAGAAAACGCTAGGAAGAGGATGAGGTTCATCTCGAGGAAGAGGACAGTCGACTAGAAGGGGAATCTTTTCAACTCAGAAAAGTGAAGCAAGAAACTCACATCAGCAAGGGAAGTCAGAAAAGGGAGGTGACTCTAGTGGAGAAAGTGTCAAACCCCAAAATTTTCAAAAAAATTTAAAACTTTTTAAAATAGCATATAATCACATTAAATACATACCTTAACTGATTGATTAGTTAAAGCTACTAGAATTGTAACTGATTGTTCTTACTTGTGCTTAACTTATATGATAAGTTTCCTGTCAGTTACATATTGTTTTCTGTTTTGTAAACACAAGGGGATTTGCTGTGACAAACTTGGCTTACTTAGCTTCTAAGCTAATGCAGTAGTTTCTCTTTCTCTTACAGATATGCAGGTAAAGTTCAGGTCGCTGCTAACAGATATTTTAAGTATTAGATAACACAAAATATGTTGTACCAAATCATTCATTATAAGTATAAATGTATGCTAGCCAGTTTTATCAAGCTTTTACAGGTAAAGCTTTTCTTATACTTCTCTTTAAGGTTTCACTGATAGAAAGTTAGAATTACTAGAGAATAAATATAGCTATTTTCCTTTATAATGGCAAAATTAAGTATCCCTATGGAATACTGGATCACTATTTGGTTTACTGTAATGCATTCATAATATCTATTATCTAACACAGTAATTAAAATCTGGTTATCATGTTCAGTCCTATTTTACTTTCTGATGTTACTACATCATGCCAAGCTTAATACTCAGGATATGTTTTGATATGCAATTATCATTATAAGGATATGAAGTTAGATAAATTCAATATATATACTTTCCTTACTACCAGCAATTACAGAACTGACTGCTAGGTATCTATCTTCTCTTAACATCTAAGAATTTGCATTGATTGGAAACTACTCCTATTTCCATGATAACAGTTTATTAAAACTACTGAGCACCTTTAGACTTAGTCCTAAAATATCCTGATCAAACTTATTTATGAATTTCTAAACTATTCTATCACAAGAACGGTTATGAGATTCTATATAATCTACTAGTCATAGCTCCACTTATCAACCTTATAAATCTTTGAATATAAAAGATAACAAAAGCTTAACTGTTACCATAAGAATATAAGGCTATTAAAGGATTGTTACTATATTGACAATAACAAGTAAAAGAAGACTAGAGTAAACTTACTCCAAATCTGTAGGTTTTATTGTTTGAGTTTTACCAATCAAAGTCATAAAAAGCAAAATGACAATCTTTTAAAAATATACTAAACTATAGCAAATAGCAATCTAGAAGTAGCATTGTAAACCATTATTCCTAACACCACTCTACTTATTTAAAGACTTTAAGGAAATGATAAATCTTTCG
This sequence comes from Pseudotsuga menziesii, assembly GCA_001517045.1. Classification (NCBI taxonomy): domain Eukaryota; kingdom Viridiplantae; phylum Streptophyta; class Pinopsida; order Pinales; family Pinaceae; genus Pseudotsuga; species Pseudotsuga menziesii. The sequence continues at coordinate 457,350 of LPNX010558375.1, forward strand.
TTTCCATTTGCTACTAGGTAAATAAACAATCTAGTGGTAAGTTAAATGAATAACTATAATTTTACCAATAAACCCATGTCCTTAAATTATATAAACAACATCAACTTCGATGCCTAAAATACCTCATGATCTAATTCTAGAATGATATTTGTAATGCAAGTTTTGTTTTTAACATTGCAAGGCATAGTTTAATGTTATAACGCATAGTATTTATTTGCAAAGTTCTAACTATGCGGTTGTGAAAATACAAGGCAGGTCAAACTAAGGCATAGCAACCAAAACAAGGGATCTTCACGCTACTATATGATTGGAAACCAATCAATTGGCATCCTTCGTAAAAGAACTATAGGATTTCGACCCACTTGCATGCAATATTAAAATACTGACGTGGTCGCACCTCGACCAAGCACTGGCAGTATAAACCATTGACTTAACCCTAATTGTTATCATTGTCTCCCTCACCTTCGGGCTTGGACACTCTGTGAACCCTCCTGGTCCCATCCTTGCTACTGCATTGAGAAGTAGCAGCTTGCATGCTGCTCCAGACCTTCGAGCTCCTTTTCTACTTTGTGAGAGTGTTGATAGTTTGTCGATGGCGGTCATCAGTTTTTCAAAAGTCTAGGGTATTCTTTGCAGTATCACTCTCCACCCTGTCATTACGTGAGTGTGAGTCTCGGCTTGCTACTGTTAAGCTTCCATTGTGGGAGATTTCTTTTACTTCTGTCAGCTCTACCTTTTTGGTGGTGAAGGAAGGGTTTTATGCACCTATTGGTTCATGGATGTCAGTTTATACATAGTGACTGCCTTTCTTTCAATCACCGGTAAGTTACAGTTACCCTTTTATCTTTCCAGATCAGCATTAGTTTTTCCACATAAGAAAATAAGGTTTTAATATACTATTTGCTTACTGCAGGTTTTGGCCCTTTTTAAGGCGTGAAAAGCACCAAGCTTGGGCGAGAGGCTTTTACCTGGTAAGCCTGGTTTTCACCACGGCGTTTCCTCCTTGCTATTTTGTTAGGGTGGTTAAGTTTCAACTTAGAGTGATGTACTCGGTAGTTACCTCAACTCTGTTTTGACTTTGAAACTGTAAGTTAAAAGTGCATTTAACAAAGCTGACCCTGTGTTATCGCATGGGTATTGTGACTTCGGTCGAGAATGTAAATACTTGTCCTTCTTCTGCGTTTAAGGGTTTCTATAAAAGAAAAATTGTATCTAAGTAGAAAGGCAATGGCTGTGAGCCTGCCTGTATAAGAGGTTACGCCCTCTTCACTCTGTTTACTTTATTGAAATCTTAAAGAATCGACCAGGGTTTTTACCCGAGTTTTGAATATAGTTTAAAATAAAGCTTTCCTGTAATTTGGATTTGTCTATAGCATGTATTCTCTTTATTTCTTTGCTCTATACAGAAATAAGTAATTTATAAGATTATAACCACTTACTCTGTGGGTTTATGGTGCGACCGTGGGTAAAACATTGTTCTTTCACACAATATTTATTATATTTGTATTAACTGGTCTTGTAGGGTTCGACCCTAAATTTACAGTTAGATTATCCAGTTACTTTATCTGTCTTCAAAATATAACTCTGTCAGTAAGTTCTTTTAATAAAATGCTGCGAGGGTTATATTTAATTTATTTGTTATTTAAAAACTTTCTTAAATACAATAAATGTACAGGGTCTATACCCTCACACCAAATCATAGCTGTATGATGTGGTTTTCCTGCATTATTCTTCGTCATATTATAAGATTGTAATTTATAATTTTATAAGAAAATATGTGGTTAAAAGACTCTCTGTCTTATGTGTACATAAATGTAATGTCAAGGCTTCAGTTCAAGCTTATGCTTGACTTCTAATTACTAGAACTATGATGCAAGAACATACTCTTTTCCTTTCTTCAAAAATTAAGCAAGTCTGTTCTATTATTGTTATTCACTGTCTGCTTTAATCTGTCTATTTAGTTCTAAAGACTATGTATAATCAATTAATACTCATATAATATTTAAAACTTTATCTCATGTATATATATAGATATATATTCCTGCTTATGCAAATACATCTATTTACCATATATGAAATTAGAGTAACAGTTTGCAGTATGCCTAAGCTTTAGCTGAAAATAAAAGAGTATACAGTAAATAAATAAATGCGTTTTTAACTATTTGCAAACTAATACCAATGGGTTTTAACCGTAATATCAATCAGATAAATAATAGATAAATAATTATATCCTACTGTCAGTACTATTTTTATTTTTAACTATAAAATGGTTCAATCCTTTTTAAATAAGAAGATAACAATCATAACTTAAACTGCAGAGATACTTAGTCTATCTTTTCATTTTTACAGCTAATATTTTCAGAAAGCAAGGATACAGTACTAAATAGTTTCTTTAAGACTGTAGAAAATAACCTATGAACTTGTAAAAACACTGGTAATAAGTGCAAGTAAATTAGGAAACTCAGTTCAGAAGAATACTACTTCTCAACCCGAGATACTGTGCTGGAGTACGGTCTGGTGATACCAGATGAGGAAAAACACAGTACTAATAACAGATTTAACTTCTGATATTCTAAGATACTAACTTTACTGAAACTAACTACTCCTCAGGCATATTAAATAATCATAACATGCACCCATTTATACTCAATAAACAAAGAGAAATAAATGGCAGAACCTGTTTAAGCTGTGGACGACAATAGTAATGGGAGGCCGTTCCTCCCTACCAACTCTTGGAGAGTGCTCAGACAACGACTTCTCAGGACCCCCGAGCTTGCTCTGGTCTCCCTGGCTGGAACTAGGTGCAGCAAATCAGATACCAGTCTTCAACTCAGTATTAACTCAGAACTATCAGTCAGTTCTCTCCGCCCAAATAGCTGTAATAAAAATCAAGTTACTGTAGCAATCCACTCAAAACAATTCCTTACTGTTTTTCCCTCTTTCCTCAATGAAATTCCTGAATAACATTCACCTGAATGGATTCTCTTTGGAATAAAATCTGAGCAGCCTCAACTCTCTTCATTGAGTACTTTTAAAGATTTCCTAGGTCTTTGTTGGGTTAACTGTCATTTAATGAGCCACCTACTCTGATTCCACTTTCTTGGGGAATCATGACCCAAAATATAGGGAAGTTTCCACCTGCAACTTAGGAAGTGTTTGAGGATGCTACCACTTGTCTTTTTCCTTTCCACCTAGTTCCATCCACCAGTTTGACTAGTAACCTCTTTTAATAGCTCTCCCATGCTGTTGTCTCTATAATTTATTTATTATTAATAAAATATTCTGAATTACACTCCATAACTGTTGACTCTGCTGAGTCATCAATCCCTACTTAGGATTAAGTTTAACATAATGTCTCAGAAATATAATAAAACAATTTACATAATTTTACAAAATTGGGGTATGTGACAGAAAGACCCTACTGGAGAGGTATAGGTAGAGGAAGAGGAAAATATATTGCCCAAAGATGTTATAAGTGTAACTAGTTGGGTTATAGATATTGTGAGTGTCCTTAAAAGGAGAATATAGGTCATAAAGGTACCTATGTAGCTAGATCAAGAGAAAAAGCGAGCACCTATGACTGAAAACATGCCAGACACTCGATATTCTTTAATGACGAATAAGATTCTATTGAAGCCATAAAAGAAGTTAGTATAACCTTCTTAGAGAAAATATTTATTTTGGACTATTTGTAAAGCCCAATGAAAGTGTTGCAAAATGGTGATTGATAGCAAGAGTATGGATAACTTTGTTTCAATGGAGATGGTGGACAAGTTTAAATAAGACCAAACATCCAATGTCCTACAAGGTTTCATGGTTGCATAAAGGCCATAAAATATTGGTGAGTGAGAAAAGTGAAGTAGAATTACAAGTGGGAAGTTATAAAGACAAAGTTATTTGTGACGTCATGTCTATGGATGTCTACCATATCCTTTTGGAAATGCCATGGCAGTTTGATCAGCGAGTGATAAGATATTTTTATAAGTTCGAAAAGGATGGGACTAAGCATGTTGTCTTTCCTTTGCAAGAAGGAGGTGCAACTAAACAAGCTAGCCCAAAAACATTGCTACTAAGTGGCAAGGAATTTATGATGACATTAAACTACAAACATTGTCAAGTTAGCCCAAAAATATTGCTACTAAGTGGGAAGGAATTTATGAAGACATTAAACTATTTTTATAGAAATTTTCAAGTGTACATCTAATGGTGGTATGAAGATATTAAACTACAAACATTGTCATGGACGAGTGATGTTAATTATCATTGCACATGTACATAAATTACGGATGAGCGATGTGGATTTCCCTTACAAGTGTATAGAGCTTGCCAACTCTCACAAAGGATTTTTGTTTGCTAGTGTATATAGCTTGTACCTACCTGTTTATAGAATTTTTCAAAAGTGGATCTAATGGTGGTATGAAGATATTGAACTATTAACACTCGTGGATCAACGATGTTAAGTATGATTGGACATGTGTAGAACTTGATCTGAGAAAGGATTATTGTTTGTGAGTATATAAAACTTGATTTCAGAATGTATTATTATTTGACAGTGCATATCTATCATGGATTATTTTGTGTGTGTAGATATTGATCTCACAAAATATTACAATAGAATATTTTACAAAAGGAGAGTTACGTATTTAAACATTTTTTAGTCCTCAAATACATTAAATGACATGGTTACGACTTGTTAGTCCTTGGCATAACAAACTAAGATAATAGATCCCTTAAATTCTTTTGTGCACTTTTACTTAGTTTAATGTGATTATTCACATGACCTCTTCAACATTGTTCGCCTAATTAGATGATAGTGGACTTAATCTTTAACTTTAATCAGCTAATTAAGTGAACTTGAACCTAATCAAATTGTGAATGTGGAGCTAATCAAATTTGTTCACCCAATTAAGATGTGGATATCACTATCTATCTTACAAATTTGGCTAGTAAAATGTTGGGAGTGTCAATAAAAATGAGAATATAAATTCCACATATGTCTAGTAGCATTAAAATGATAAAAACACTTATAATTGAAAACAATTAGCATTACAGTTTACTTCAAATACAACCATATATATCCCGTTTATATAACATTATTGTTTATCTTGTAATTTACCAAAATATTATGTATACATGTATGAGTGTACGTGACATAACACATGGGTGAGTGAAAGCTAATGATGGTCATTTTGGGCATGTTAGATGCAATGTAAAACTGAAAAATAGACATCCATAATTTTTCATGGCTATTTTGAGACACCTACACATTGAATTTTGGTTTTACTTAAAAAGATGAAATGTAGGAAATTGAATCACCTTTCTAAACATATAACTTTAATTTATTGAAATTTTTCATAACAAGCTCGATTTTCACTTTTTCTAACATTGACATTTTATTTTTTTGGAAAATTATAAGGAATGTGTCCTTATTGGTGTAACCTTTGAGTGCCTACATGATGGAATCAACATACAAAAACTTGTAAACATGTACATAACAAGTAGTACTAGTGCAATGTAATTTTTCAATAAAAAAGTAGTACATTTTAAATTTTTTATAATTATCTAAGAGAGGAGACCTTGCAATTAGTTCACCAAGTGTTGGTGAAGCTTTTGAAGGCCTTAATGTAATGATGAAGAATATGATTTTTTATAGCATGTAGAGGTAGGTGTTTAGTAGTGCAACATATTATTTTTTATGAAATGTTTTAGAAATCGAAAAGTTATGGTAGAAACACCAACATGATGTTTTTTCTATTGAGTTACATCACAAGAAAAATAGAAAAAAATATATATATATAAAATATGGTTTCTTAGAAATTACATATTTGTAATATGCATAAAGAATTATGTTTATGTCTACAATTTCATCTTCTGTGATTGTTTGTAATATACTGTAGATGGTATTGATACATAGACATACTAAGAAAAGAGAAAAAAAATTCACATTAGCCATGGTTTAACTAATTCCATACAACATGCTGGTTTACTATGAAGCTAAATCCATATCAGACACTTAGGATTAGATGTGACACATAGTTTTCTGTGTAGGAGTGGTTTAAGTGTTACATAACTCGTGCAAGTTATGTTTAAATTCAAATTCTTATTCGCGTGCCATTTTAACTCTTACAAATCTCGTCTACGATAGTACAGGAAGAAATCGAGTGCATGATATTAATTCACTAGTGACATATGCACATTTTGGATTTCATCAAATATTTATAGATATTAGGTGTAACATTTGGAATATGGCTTATATTAACATTTGGCTATGGCATGGTTGGAGGTGTAGTTTAGAGTTGGTCACAAGAAACTATGTATATAAATAAACGATCACTGAACAAATGGTTTATTTAGTTACAACACATAACAAAGGATATCTAGAGGTGTGCATGAGAAAGGAGTCTCCATATTGGAAGAAGTATTTTATTCTTGATGTATCACATGATATACCAAACTAATGGAATATTAACATTTGGAATATGGTTTATATTAACATTTGGCTATGGCATGGTTGGAGGTGTAGTTTAGAGTTGGTCACAAGAAACTATGTATATAAATAAACGATCACTAAACAAATGGTTTATTTAGTTACAATGCATAACAAAGGATATCTAGAGGTGTGCATGAGAAAGGAGTCTCCATATTGGAAGAAGTACCTTATTCTTGATGTATCACATGATATACCAAACTAATGATGAAATTATCTATAGATGCACCCAAATTATGTTATGCAGGTATTTCATTAGTGAGAATAGAGTACATGCATTATTCCATAATATTATAATCCCTACCTTTTGTAGTTTTATTTCCTAGTTTTAAGAAAAGGCGGTAGAAATTACCAATTTGAGATGACGGTAGGAAATAGACATATCACAACAAGGATACAAGTAAACTCATACACTATTGGAAAAAAAACATTCTTATTATAATGGAGGAAAAAATTTGGTATCTCTGAACATAGCAATGTGTATCCCTTTCTAGTATCAAGTAGAATTTCTAGTATCAAGTAAATTCTAGTGAGTGTTTGGAGTTGGGACTCTCAATCCCTATTTGACATAGTTAAATTGAGGGGAGGGAGAGATTAGGATTATCAAGGTGTACATAATGGTAACATAGGTGAAGAATCATGGGGTTTTTTCATTTAGTAGATAGACTAGATATTCATCCAATCATAACACTATTTTGGAAGAAGACATGAAGATCACCCTAAAAGCTACAAACTTTCAACATAACGTTCAACAAGGGAACAAATACTAGTATCAACAGGAAGGTAGGGATCCACATAAGGTAATGGGTTTGGAAGAGATATAGGTTATTCTAAGGAAATTTTTAATGTTTACCATTCATAGTTATGGTCATGTTGAGAACTAACATGGGGACTAGAACTTCAACATCTATTTGTCTAAATTTGTAGCACTCCAAGTTTATAGTTTGTAAGAAAAGTGATTGTATTCAAACTTCGACATAGAACCTATTGAGTGTATCCTTATTTTCTAAGTGGGGACATGGGAGGGCCATAAAGATATTTTAAGCACTAGATTGTGTCTCAAGCACTTTGACACCATTAAGAGAGGAAATATGGGTATAGGACCCTAAAGGAATATTTTAGTTGTCCATGGACATGGATAACACTTCAAACCACCAAACAATGCCTCTAGAGGTTATCCTTACCTCCAAGTCATGAAATAAGTTCCATTGTTAGGTTTTGTATCTACTAAGTATGAGCACGGGTATGAGTCTCTAGGCCTCGAAGATGGTTGAGGGAGGAAACCTTAGACTTATTCTCTCGATTAATATTTTAAATACCCAAGTTTAAGAATGACATATCAATCCACCACACATGACCTCCTAAGCATATCATCATCCTTTGAGTGGAGATATTGGTAATATTAGGATTTTTTAAGCCTTGGATATGGGTCTTAGGGATCTTGACATAGTTGAGGGTCAAATCTTGAGCATCAGGTCATAAAAATGAAGATGATAGAAAAACAAGGCAAAGAACAAATCCATGAGATAAAACACGACATTTTGAGGGGATATTTAGCCTCTAAGTGGCAATTTGGGCACAATTTGTACTTTTAAAGAACAAGGTATCTAGTTTGTAGGACCCTCAGCATGATTGAGTAAGGAATTTTTGGCATTATTCCCTAAAGCAGTATTTTGTGAACATCTAAATCTAATAACAATGCCTTGAATTAACACAAATGACCTCCCAAAGGGACTCTTCACCTCCGAGTAGGCATATCTGCACCATAATAATATTTTTTAGAATTAGGTATCAATCTTGAGGCCTAGTCAAAGGTTACGTGATGAAATGTGTGAATTAGGTTTAAAAGTTAGCTTCTAAATCTCATATTCTGTGAAAAATGCCTCAAGCCACCACATGTGACCTTTTTATTATGTATTCAACCTTCAAGTGGCTATAAAGCACCATTATAAGGATTTGAGCTTGAAGGATAGGTCAAGAGGCCTTAGATATGATTAAGGGAGGAACACAAGACTTAGGACCTAAGTAAGATTCTAAGCATAAAACTTTAAGAACAATGTCTCAATCCAACACACTTAACCCCTAGAGAGCATCATTTTCTATGAGTTGGGATAGGGGCAACATTTTTAGGTTTTGACCACTAAGTGTAGTTCTCACTTCCCCTCCATGTTCAAGGAGTAAAATTTCTCTTTAAGCTCAAAATATATCTTCTAAGGGTTGAAGTGTGTGAGCAAGCCTTAAACCACCACACCTGACCTCTCTTTGAGATATTTGAACTCGTACAGACGACATGATCTCCATTAAAATGCTTTTAGCAATTGAAATGGGTTATGGGTCCCTAGACAAGGTTGATAGAGGAAAATCATGCCTTAGGACCTAAAGAAATGGCCTAAGAATCTAAGGCAAAGAACATCACCTCGAACCACCACGCATGATCTCCTAACATTATCCTTAGGTTTCAAGTGGGTATATGGGCATGTTTAGGAGTTTTCGAACACTAGGAATGGGTATTGAGATGTTAGTCGTGGTAGGTGGAGGAAGCTCATCCATTAGGTTCTAAAGCTAGCTTTTAGGACTTAAGGTCCATGACTTACAATTTCTCAAACTACCCTACATGAATACTCATGGGCATTGTTGGTAATCAATTGGGGATATGGGAACCATTACAAGTTTTTTATATCTAGGCATTGATCTTGTTTCCTTATACATAGTTGAGTCCAAAAACCTAGTCCATATGCCATAAGAAACTTCCTATCCATTTAGGTTAAGAGTAACCTGTTAAACAACTACAGAAAAATTATTAGGTATCCTTGTCCTCTAAGTGGGGGAATTCACAACACTAGGTGTCGGTCTTGGGTCATTGGACATGGTAAGGGGAGAAATATTGGGCCTTGGGAACTAAATAATCCAAGGTCATGAACTATGCCTCAAACCACCCTACACAATTTCTTTAGGGTATCCTTGGTCTCTAAGTTGGGATATCCATGCTATTAGGAGGTTTTGAGCACCATCTATGTGTTTCATAGCCCTAGAGATGGTCAAGAGAGAAAACATGAATTATAAATCGTGCATGCAATTTGTAATCCATGAATTACAAATCACCAATGTGTTTTGTAAGTCATGAATTACAAATCACACCTGTGTTATGTAAGCCATGAATTACAAATCACATGCGCCTTTTGTGAGCCATGAATTACAAATCACATGCGCCTTTTGTGGGCCATGAATTACAAATTGGTGCATGATTTCTATGGCCAAGAATGTATGCATGAAGCCTTCAATTGGCCTACGTGTCAAGCAAGTTCGCATGTTCAAGGTTTGTTGGACCTAGTTCTCATAAACATGAGCACGTTATTGATTTCCATTAAATGAGTGGGTTTTGTAGCAATCTAATTGCATCTAAAAGGTCCAGCAACTTCACACTCACCTACATGTGTACTTTGACAAATAGAACACTACAAACTCTAGATTTAAATCCATCATATATATGTGTGTGTGTGTGTTCTAAAGATGTGGATAATCTTTAGTTGTAATTTTTCAGAGGTAAAAAATGACAAAGTGTCCATAAATAAATATTTACCCCCATTACATAAAACCAAAACATAAATATTTACCCCCAAAACATAAAACCTATAAAACCAACCTTGATGAGTTTCTCCATTATCGATCAATATGAGGGGAATTTTCTATATAAACTCTTTTTTCTTTTTTTCTGAGACCAGACCTGGACCAGCCCAATGTTGAATGAAAAAATGATCTTCCCACCAAAAAAAATACCAAAAACCAAATTTATACGAAGATGAGGTCTACCTTGAACTCCCAATAACCGGCCCACTGCCAACCCCCCCTCATTTTGAAACTCCAGAATCTCTACGACCCAAACACAATATCACGTGCGCAAGGAATTGCGTGTGGGTTTACTGTTGAAGTGATTTTCTTAATGCTATTGGACAGCACAAGCAACTATGATTATCAAATGTCAATACAAAATAATATCACGAATCCCAAACAATATATAGAAACAGTAATCGAATAAAAACAAGCATTCCTTCTTTTAAAAAAATCAGTATCTATGATATTGTTTTTGAAGTATGGGAATCGACACTTCAGTTCATGGCAGGTTTCAGATCAAACCATCATTAGATAGAGAAATGCGATGGAAATTATATTTCAGAGTGGCGAACACTCAACGACTTCCAACAGACAGATTGCTCTGCTCACAGCATAAAATTGCAATCGTCTACCACCACCACAAGCGGCGAAATCGAGGTTTTCTGTACTTGCAGAGAGGCAGAAAACAGAACAGAAGGGTATGATATTAAAAAATGTAACGGGAGGTAACTGACTTTGTATTGCAATGGCATGCACACACATGGGCTTCGCCGGATACTGATCGCCCATCGCCTTCGTTGTCGGAATTTCTCTTATTGTGACGTCATCCACAAAGAATCTGCAAAAAGTAAAATAACAGATGTTACAGTGCAAAACCCTAAAAAAGAGATGTTACAGTGGTAGAAGCTATTTGACAGGGGAAAGAATCTGCAAAAAGTTAGAAGAGATGGCTATCATAAAATAAGTATATTTAACATCAAAAGGAAAGAACCTGCAAAAAGAAGAGGCGTTAATGTGGTGGACGCTATATGAACAAGTCACCGAATAGGTATATTTGATAGAGGCACAATCAAAGATTTTCCAAAAACAAAAAGATAGGTTAGAGTCATAGCATTGATGAGCTGGAGGATATCAAATAAGTACTTCTTATCATATTTCTTTTTGTTAGTTTCTACATAGGCTAGCACTAGCACGGACTCTATGAATCGGTTGTCGTTAATTTAATTAAAAGACCCGTATTTCAAAACATTTTAACATAACTTGTATGATATTTTATGAGTGAACTTTATCTTTCACCAATCAAAAGCATGTAACCAATGTTTCATGCAATCAAAAAATTTAACACCTTGTTTTGCCTCATATTGAGGCAAGGGATGATTTTTAAATTTCAAAATTAGGTTATTCACATATTACAATCTCTTTATTTCTTAAGTTCTCATTGTCACTATTCTACTTGTTTCTTAGAGTTTTCATTGTAATTCTTCTATTTGCATGTTTACTTAAGGAATCTCAAAAGATAACCATATATTTTGGAATCTCAAAATACAACTATATATTCTGGAAGACAATTATATATTTTGGAATGGAAAATCAAAAGACAACTATTCATTTTGGGATTTGTAATATTCATGGGTTTTGAAGGAAATTTGGAAAAAACAATTAGGGTATTTAACAACTTTAAGTAAGAGGGAACCAAGTGAATAAGGTTGAGCATGCATGTATTTAAGAGCAGTATCTTTTGGGCCAGTTTGGAATTAATAACAAAATCTAGATTAAGTTTTTATGAGGCATTCATTAACTCTGCGAAGCAATGCTTTCAACTTCAGTTTTGGAATATATTTGAATGAAGATCTTTTTTGTTTACTCATTGGTTGTAGGTAGACTCTCATATATGTGTACCGGATTTTGGGAACAATACCTTTGAGTAGAAAATCATAGCTTGATGACCATCTTAAGCCTAGATCTATGAAAGCACCAAGAGGAATCCAATTTCTTGAGGTGTAGATTTTGTCCTAAGTTTTTTTACATGTGAAGAAAAAATCCACACCTCAAAAAATTTATACCTATATAAGATGGATCTATGGTGGCTTTAATTTTTATTTTTATTTTATGAGCCAACATGAATTTTTTTATTACTTTTAATTTTTGGTATCTTACTTAACATTACAACATCTTCCCCCATAGTGCGTTGTAGAGCGATTCACTACTCTTAATGCAAAGAGAAATTCACTACTCTCGTGGAAAGAGAAAACTTGTTTTAATGTTGTTGAGGCACATTCATAACAATATCTCACTTTCTCCTGGCATCATTCTTGTGGGTTTTGGTACTAACACAATCATTGTTTCGGTGATATTCTAGGTGGTGACTATGATACACAAGGTTAGGTGTATGGCCAACTCCTAGTTTAGGCCCCATGGGTGTGCATATCTAGAATACATGTCCTTTATGCAACAAGGTAAAGGTGTGATGGATTATGGGTAGTGTGACATATAAATCTTCTCCATTGCTTATTCTAATTTATATCAATATTGTAGGCCACCTCCACACATCTTCCTCATGAGTTCTCTAGAGCTTTCTAAGAGATAAATAAACAAGGACATCTAGGATTCAATTTACAAAACATGCCTTAGACCACATTGTCAAGACCGATATTACAATTTTCCCTAAGTCTCCATTACTACTTTAGTTTATACTTCAATTCAAGTATATGTAGATTCATCAAACCTCTTAGATACGCTAGAGTCCAATTGCACTGCATTCTAAAATTTCCTCTACCACAACTCAAGCCATATTTGATCGACTTTGCATTGACACAAGTCACCATGGACCATCGTACTTGTTAAATTTGTTCATTAGAACCTAATACCAATGAGCATTTTGTATTTAGAGCAGGTCCACCATTATGTAATCACAATATGGTTCTACTATCTCCTTAAGGACTCACATGACTTCTTCTATGTTTTTATTGATGATGAGGACTAGAGGTACTTAGCCCTTTTTTGTGTTGTGTTTAACTAACACCATCAAGTTTACAAAGACAAATCGTCCAAACTAGTTTATAGTAGCCTGGTTGATTATTCTTCCCAACATTCTCACATTCTCACAATGTGAGTAAGAAGAAACTCCTAACCAATATAATTAATCCAATTAATAAAATCATAAGGTTCCAATTAATAAACTTATGAGGTATCACATATCAATAGATATTAATATTATTGATCTCATGTGGAACCCTCACTTTTTCATAGTTTTGAATGTCAAAAATATTTCTCTAATACAACAAAGTCATTTTTTGTAATACTTTCTTCTTTACTAATCTCTTGATGCTCAACATTTTTCTATGTTTAATCTTCATCATACTCAAATTTTCCAATCTTAAATTTGAAAAAAAAAATACGTTAACATTCCTTTATTATTTATCTTTTCCTAGTGTTCAACATTTTGATGTGTTGAATGTTTTATGTTCATCTTTTCTTATTAGTCCCTACCGAAGGCTAGGGTACTATTGTGCTCGATTTGGCATTGGCTAACACTTGTTTCTCTTTGACTTTTGCCAAATTTTAATTATAACCAAACTTTAATGTAATAGTTTCTATTTTTTCTATTAAATAATAAACTTAATATTATTCATCTTGAATCTTATTCGCTAGAAACTTGGAGGTCTTATTGCCGGGGTGGCAGTGAAGTAAGTTCTTGTCATGAGAATTTTTTTTTGGATCCAAGCAGTCCCAACTTTAGTGGTGGAAATCTATGTGTTGGCATCTTCACCATCTTCGAACGACGAACTTTTCGACATGGGAAAAGTTTTTAATAGATGCACTCCCAACTTTGATTCTTTTAATGGTTGTAGTCTATTTGTTGCCATTTCCACCATTTCTCCCATTAATGATGTGCACTCATACTGATTCTTATTTGAGAAGAAGGCGAAAACAAACCCAAGCAATGCTAAGCCTTAGTATTACTTACCTTTAGCATTACATTATTTGTCGATTTCAAAGTTATATGTTACATTGTTCTTCGCCAACTTGCGGCTGCACCGCTTTTTCATTGGAACACTTACTAGATCTCCTGCACGATGCACCTACTGTGCCATGCACCGTCTAGTCACCGATATTAGTGCACCGCCTAGGATGCAAGAACATATAAAAATTACATCCTTAAGACAAAAAAGTAATGAAATAAATATGGACCTTTGTCTTGGTTGGTTTTCAAGTTTGAAGGAGTTTTTCTTCATCATTTTGTTGTCCTGGAAAACCTATACAAGCGCATATACAAAGTCAATTGTTGTTTGAAGATAAACGGAAAATTCTTCATCAACTTGAGAGCTTCTGTGTAAATTATTTGAGAACGCAAAGCTGAGAAGTAAATTGGTGCATACCTTGGATCACATACTAAACAATTGCTAATACACCAATTTCAAATTCTGTGTACAACAACACAATGGTTCAAAGGTCCAAAATTAGCGGATCTGCTTAGCAACCCTTACTTAGAGAGTCCTTGCCAATTATTAACTAGAATCGAGATGCCAGTAAGTTTTCCAATTTATGAACAACAAATTTTGTTTTCTTTCATATTATTTCCATGTTATCTTTTAATCAAAGAGTGGAATTGTCATTGAAAATATTGACTTCATTAATTCACAACGTCGACATAGATTATCTATATTTCAATTTTTTTAATCTCCACGTACAATAACATGAGAAGCATTTAACTTCCACCAGAATTTCAATTTCAATTTGCTAGTTTTGAACATTAATTCTTTCCTTTCTCCGTCATCCCTACAATTTCAGAGGGATATAACACCCATTTATTTTGATTGTCATAATGTATATGTATTCAGATTTCCTTTTAAAGTCAAAACCATTGGTATTTAAATACACATGTAGCATGAATCTTTGTAATAACCATGTTCAAAAGGTGAGGTATCCAAATTAAAACATATTGTACCAAAGAAAGTATATGGTTATCAATTCATATTCATCTTCTTATTGCATAGGACTGGAAGATGATATGTCTGAATTAAAACATAATGTGCCAAAGAAAGTATATACTTGTCAATTCATGGCGTTCAAGTTATCATGCGCTATACACATAAATAAATTAATTGCTAAAATTTAGACCTCCTGCCAAGTGTAAAAGTTTAAACCCATTTCCAAACAAGGCAAAAATTGAAGGTGTTTGGACTTCCTGGATCAAGTGGGTCAAAGTCCACTGTCAATCCTTTTGCATAATATTGTGCATTTGTTGTCATAGACTCAAAGTCCATTGTCGACCCATCTCTTTTCATGGACTGCAACTAATTAGGATCTTGTATTTTCCTACATATTCATTGAATGTTAATACTGTAACATACTTATGGGATACATGGAGGAATCAACCACATTCAATAAATCAATGGGAATTCTTTAATTGTCTGTCTTACTCTGTGTTTGGTGTGGACCGGCTCAACGCGTTTCCCTTCCTGTCTTGGAAGAACGTCAATCTATTTGGTGTCTTTCTCTACGTTCTACAAGTATTTAGTATGGTGCAAGCTAGCTCCAAGCATTAGAGGAAATTTGGGGTCTAAAATGGGCCTTATAAAAAAATGAGCCATCATATAAGAAAACAAGCTAACCATAACTTCTTGATGAGTTGGAATTCAAGAATCAATAGAATTTTTTTTTGTTGCAATGCCATTTGACTTGTCGGGCCAGCATTTGGTTTGAGAAACCACAACCTAGGGGCATCTAAGCCGTCAAAATCACCTAGGGATCACACTCGGCCTGGGCCACACCAACCGTTAGCATGGTTGGATTTAGATGTCGACTCCTAGGAGCAGCAAGTTTTGATCTCAGACCACCTTGCATAATGAAACCCGTCTTGACTGTGTTTTCTATTGGAACTTGAAAAAATCAATAGAATTTCAATAAAATGAGTCAACCATAATTTCACTAAAATGCTCTATTGCAACTTTTTTTCAATTTCTAATTTCTGGATTTGATTCTCTAGTTCCTGATTACAATTATTTAAACACTAGTTTTCTTCTTGCTTTTCCAATATTCTTCCTTCGAGGTCTTCACCGGAGTGTTCCTCTTACTATGTTTCAATTTTTTAATCTTTGTAATCAATGTTTTGTTATGATTTCGTAATCGAAAAATCACATCAGTATTGCTTGATAACACATTGTTGACTTTTGTTAGTTCCAACTTATGTGTCTTCTTACTTTCATCATATTGTTGTTGGAGTTTTTATTTTTGCTATTAACGATGACATAACTTTGTTTCCTGATTTTCTAGCTTTTCATGTAGTTGTGCCAATTTGTCTTCCTTGTCCATGACAACTTTATTTAGACAACTAATTTCCTCTTTTAAGTTTATAGTGTTTCCATACAGACATTCTTCGACTTTGTTTAGTTTTGTTATCTGGTCTTCAAGTTGTTGAATGATATCTTCTAGATGTGATATTTTATCGTCCTTATCTGATAAATTTTTTGTAAGTTTTTCTCTACTATCTTCCAATGATCAAATTCATAATTCTGAGGTAGTAATCTGTTCTTTTTGAAAATCATTACTTCGTTTTTTATTATCAAACTGGAGTTGTAGAATACTATTTCGAACACATGTTTTTAGCTGGGATGAAACTGTTCGTAACTGTGATTGCAATTGTGAGTGACCTAGATCCATAAAATTTTTAATATCTTCCAAGACTTGATTTCTACTTTGTTAATATCTTCTTTGATTCTTTTTCCTTTTTGTATAAAGTAATGATTTTAAATAACACAATTATTAAGTTATTATTATTAGTATTATTAATTACTATTATTATTGAAAATTTAATAATAATAACAAATATAATATATTACCAGTT
The DNA here is from genome assembly GCA_001517045.1 of Pseudotsuga menziesii. Classification (NCBI taxonomy): domain Eukaryota; kingdom Viridiplantae; phylum Streptophyta; class Pinopsida; order Pinales; family Pinaceae; genus Pseudotsuga; species Pseudotsuga menziesii. The sequence continues at coordinate 474,296 of LPNX010558375.1, forward strand.
ATTATTTAAAAATAATAATATAGTATATAGATTTTTTGTGAATTGGGTCTAAAGGTTTTTCTTTAAATATCTAACAATAATAAATTTTATTATTACTAATTGTATAGATTTTTTATGAATGGCGTGGGAATTAGGGTTTAAACCCTAGAATAAAAAAAAAAACACTTATTTAAAAAAACCGTGGGTGGAGAAACCACTTGTGGTTTTACTCTTTGATTTTTACTTATTTTTTAACCTTCCTCTTTTTATGGCAATCTTCCTTCTTCTTCTCTTTACTTATTCCTTTTTATTTTTTCTTTTGACTTTCTTTTATTTTTTTTACTTGGTCAAAGACCATAAATTTAGGGACTCCCTAGGATTATGATTAAAAATCACGATATGGCCAAAGGCCTCGATCACAAACTAACTCTGATACCACTGTAACGGTAAAAACCAATTTTACTATAAATTATGGAACTTCCACTTTCTAAAATACAAATAATCCAAGAGTTGATAAAATAGATATGATGATATGATTTTACATTGAGGCTCGCCTTTATAGGCTTGAGCATGTGTAGTGAAGGGTTACACCCTTTCACTTAGTAATTAATAACTATAATTAATATATTATTTTATATTTGTTACACTCTTCATTAAGAGTTACTTATTTAATTATTAGTAGTTATTTAGTGTTTATTGATTATATATATTTTTGTTCATTACACATCCAACGAGTACCCACACTGCATACTTTTAACAGACCTTGCTGCCTAAAAAACAATAAATACTTGAAAAATGTGATGATGATGCTTTTGACGGACCCCGCTGCCCAAAAAATAATAAATACTTGAAAAACGTGATGATGACATCATCATCATGTTTTTCAAGTTTTTTTTGCAGTGGGGTCCGTCAAAAGTATGCAGCATGGGTACTCGTTCATCATCACGTTTTTTAGGTATTTTTTTTTTTGGTAGAGGGGTATGTCAAAATTATGTAGTGTGGATACTCATTGTATGTGGAATTCAATTCTGCATCCAACGAGCGCCCCCACTCGCAATTTGAGTAAAAAAATAGGGAGATATGTTGAAAATACAAACAAAAAAGTAGTTTTTTCTTTCTTTCTGCAAAATTACTAAATATTAGTTTATTATTTTTACTATTACTTATTATTTTCCTTAGGAGGCCCATTTTAGACCCCAAATTTCCTCTAATGGTGTTTTCCCTTCTAGGCTTCATAGAACATACGTCTATTTGGTGTCTTGGTTAGCATTCTCCTACATCTATTTCTAGATGTATTTTCTTGTATATGTACTTTATGGGTCAGTTCATATCGTAAAGTGAACAACCAGCAAAACCATATGTGCTCAATTTTGTTTTAACCCTAAAATGTAGTTATTCTAATTGTGGGATAGGTTGGTTTCATCTTCCCTGATGGGATGCCACGTCCATTCCGTTGAACATAAATGCCGTACCTCAGGGTACTCATATTCGTGTGGTCGTGTGTTTCTCAGAATGTTGCATGGTCGGATGTTCAAGTCTTGCATGTTATTTGTGTGGTCATGTGTTGCTGAGAATATTGTATGGCTGCGTGTTTTGGATTTGCATGTTATTACTGTTACACCATGCACCTCACCCCCGCCTAAGAGGTTGGATTGGGCTCCCATGGGGGAAAACGTATGTTCGACCGAAAAGAATTGGAAAGGGGCACCTTAGCCAAGCGATGGGATTATAGAGGAGTGTGCGGACCAAGTATGGGCTCCCACAAACGAAGCTCGCACACAAGCCTTGGAGCTTGACAAGCCCAAGGGTGTGACGCTTCACCATGTTGACGGTTGGAAGCATGACGGAGGCTTAGCGCTCATGGGAAAGATGCACCTTAAGGGAGCATGGAGGAATGACGCCACATGAAGGAGACATGTCCCATGAAGCACGCCCGACAACCATCTTGGCCACGGGAGGGTAACGCTCATGGGAGCGCCTGTAGGAGGCATGTACAACACCACATTGTGAGGGACTTCAAGCACACACTAAGGAGGACGCCCACAGAAGTAGTTCCCAATACCCCAACCGATGACGCCATGCAGACCATAGACAAGACATAATGTGCACACATGAGGGTAAGTGGACCACCAGCGGAGAGAGAGCGCCCACCTTTTGGGGTCGTGCTCACTCAAGTGATGCCTATAAAGGCACAAGTAAAACATTGAGGAAATACATCCAAGTTTTGGAAACAGAACAACATGCCAATGTGAGTGCGCACTATGGAGGCTCTCCAAGTATCGCGGTTCACTAGCACAATTTGCTAAAATAGTTGTCTCAGCAAAACAATAGTTTTGTGGGAGTAATGGTTTGGAAAGCCAACACTCTAAACAAGTTAGTAGCACACTATTAGCATTCGGCAGCAGCAACCGAGTAGGGTAGCGATAGTCGGCAGTCAGAGAGTTCAACGACCTAGGAGGGGTCAATTCATCTTCTTTCTAACTTTCTATTTCAGTGTGTTCGTTGGTTGGGTGCACACCAAGAAGCTTGTCGGTTTGGCAGCTCCATTATTGTAATACAGTTATTCTTAATAAAAGATTTACGAGGTTTGCTCGTTGAGCGCCCCACCCATAATTCTCTCTTGTTTACTTGTATTTATGTGGATGAATGTGCATGGTTTATTTACTTGATGCAACTGTGTAAACGAAGCTCATTAGAAAACGTGCCAAGTAAACGAGTGTATGAGATAAGTGTTTCAAGTTAAATTTCTACACAGTTGGTTTAGGCGTAGTCCGCTGGAGATTACACTCGGGTTGGCCATGCCCCTCGAAGGCTTCCAGAGGGTGCCGCACACCACAACATACTGCAAAAAAAGTGGGTGCATGTTGTGGCTGTGACAATTACAACTTTGCAATACATAAGCTAAGAAACATTACTTTCTAATCGCATGTTCTAGCCTTTGCATGTTTTTCCTAGTTTGCTATGGTCATTGAATTGTTATTTGACATTGTTAGATCTTTGTATGGGTCGAGCATGATGTTTTATGCATTTGAATGGTACCTTTACAGAAATTATGTAAATGATCAACTAATTGCGCCGAGAGGCACATTCTACAGCCCGGTATGAGGTAGAAGTGTAATTCCGTGCTCAACGTGGAGATGACACGTGTCACATAAAAAAGTTGGCTTAATAATTAATAATATTAAGTGTATATATATATATATATATATATATATATATATATATTTGTAAGTAAATCAAAACACCTATACACACTTCAAAACAATAAGTACAAGCTGGACCTTTGGAATAACGCTGAGAGCAATTACAGATTTGTCTCACGTATGCGAATGCGTATAATTTAAGTTTCTATATCAAGTATGCATATGAGAAACGATTGAATTATAGAAACTGATACGAGTAGATTATTATAGTATTTGATGTATTCTCCCCCGTAGTCCATTTTTGTGATTGATGGCGAGCACCAGAATCCATCTGCAATTTCTAGACTTTGTTTTTGTTTTGGCATCTGCGAGCACCAGAATCCATCTACAATTTCTGGATTTTGTTTTTGTTTTGGCATCTGGATTTTCCCTTCTACAATTTTCCCTTCTAATAATGCAGCAATTATGAACTGATCTCCAGCTTAGATCCAGCAAAGCACATTATCTCTTTATCTGCAATCTGCGATTTTCACTTCAAAAGAAATTATATAAATTTGCTTTTCTACTCCATTTCTTTAAATTATATCCATATATACATATATCAACTAGGTTGCATCTAATTATACAGCCATTTTAAAGTTGGTATTGGATCTAGCTTATGTCTTCTCCGCTTTCTGTGAAGAAAAAGACTGTATAATTGAATTACTGGAATAACAGTGATCGAGGTATCGAACAATGCCTATCATAGTTAGTTTGATAAGGTGCTGTACCTTTTTTTTAATCATAGTTTGATTAGGTGCTTTGCTTTTTTATCAATCATTTCTGTATTTCCTTTGGTTGAGATTTTTAAGATCGCGGTGAGATTTGAATCTCCCATCAACCGAACGTGCAATCATGGCAAACTCTCCCATGGAAAAGCAAGTATCTGGTAATTAAGTTTTGTTCTTATGCCGATGTCAGTGGAATGGGGATTATTCTGCTGTACATTGTAGATTATCAATTAAAGTGTACAAAAGGTTGGCTCTGGATCTGGTAATTAAGCTTTGTTCTTCTGTTGATGTGACTGCGAATGGGCAATATTCTGCTGTACATTGTACATTATCAAAGTGTACAAAAGGTTGGCTTTGGTCTTTTCCAAATCTAATCCTCAGAAAATGCGGTGAATAATTGAAGGTAATAGTTTAAATATGCTTATATCCTGTGGCCGCAATTCTGTGGGACCTTGGAACATTCTTTACCACTGAAATATTGAGTTCTTGATGCTATTGAGTTCATACATTCAAAATGAACTTAATAGTTCATAACATCGTTCCATTATTTACAAAATTACCCTAAAACTATGATCAGTCTAGTACCAAATTCAAAGCAGTTTTTGAAACGCTTTTCATTATAATGGCTGTCCCTATGCCAGCACAGTGACTTGGCTTCTGCTGAACGGATACCATTTTATGGCTTTACTTTGAGACCGCAACTTTCTTTGAAAAAAAATGACTTCTGCCCTGAATAATTGAAGTAGTTGACTAAATTTGCGGCTTTTAATTGAAGAATATATGAAGTACTTCACTAAATTTCGCTATGGATAATTAAAGAATGATTGAACTTGTCCATTACATTTTGACTAAATTTCGCTATGGATAATTAAATCCAGCTTTACCTGGCTCTATCATGCCCTGAGAGGAATCAAATATTTAGAGGTGCAAACCCTTTTTTGGAGTGCAATTGTTGAAGCAGGGTTTGCACCTCGAAATATTTGATCCCTCTCGGCGCATGATAGAGTCGAGTAAAACTGGATCTACGCTAGTGTATTGTATTCAGTCTAGTTGATCCACACGTAATTTCAATGATCTAAGTGATAAACATCTCTTGTATAATGAAAAAATTTACATGTCGATTGACTTCTGTGAAGAAAACAAAAGAGATTAATCTTGAGTTAAATATCCACATTATAAATAAGAAAAATATCGTGAAAGAGATATAAATAAATTTTGACAAACAAAATATGTATTTTCGCTCATTTGTTAATGAACTGGTGAATTACTCAATGATGATCTGGCATCTACTCCATAATTAAGGTTCAAGTCCTTAACAATGTGTGACAACGTAGTACCCTAACTGCTAAGAAATCACACCTACTCTTCAGTATTCTACTAAAATGATTAGTTGGTGACCCAAAACTGCAACTGAATTTCGTTGTCAAATTCTAGATTTGAGCGATCTTCCTCTACATCAGCTCTGTGTTGTTGTAACTTCGTGGAATGAATTGTATAACACTAATAAATTGGTTTTAATGCGAAACAACATCATGGCATCTTAACTTTTGCAAATTGGGTGACTATCCCTTGTTTTCTTCCATGCAAAACTATAACATTCTCTCTATGTTTTATGATATGATCTCCATGTTCTTCATCAACTTGGAAACAGTCTTTGCAATCTCTGTATAAAGTAACTGCGTTTATATGGACTAGTATCCAACGTCCTGCAAACCCTCTTATTTCTTTTTCATAAATATAATACACATTCATCTAATTTTGTTGTAGCCACAAGGTGGTCCTCCCAATGTCCTATTTTCTAAACAACGAGACACATCTATTGCAAGCCCCAATGATCATTGAAGTTCCTCATGTTATCTGCAAAATATGTCATTTAATATTTTAACATTGAAGTTGTAAGCATGTTCTTAGTGTTCAATATTGAAGATATAACAATTAATATGCAGGGACTACACCATCACAAAGCCTTGTTTTATGAGAAATTGAGTTTTTTTCTTTATCATAAATTAAATTAAATTAAATTAAATTGTGTATACTCTTGTATCCTTTATTATGTTGTAAATACTTTTTATATCAATGGCATGGATCAAAATTGACATTTAATAATATTATATAAAATTTTAATTCATATTCCTCCTTTTAAGCTTTATGTTAAGGGGAAAATACAAAATAAAGGATTGGACACAGTTGTAAAGAGTTGTATCAGCTCAATAAACGAAGCATGGATAAAGAGAAAACTATTTTTTTTTTAGCCATGGGAACAACAACCTCCCAAGAGTATATCCAACATCCTGCAAGCCAAATATACCAATAACGTGTGACTTAGCAGGGGCTGAGACGTCCCAGTGGGGTCACCTACACTTCAAGCCTTGTCACAACAAGCCAAATGAGCAACTCTACCCCCCGCCGGTTTTGAACTTGTGACCTCCAAGGAGAGAGAAAGAGAAAACTATTTTATTATCATACAAGAAATTACTAAAAGGTAAAAGGTAATCCATCATGGATATATATTTGGCATGACATCATAAGAAAAATATTAACTAGTGAAACTATTTTAGTATATGTTAGTATTTCATGCAATATATAATTTTTTTTAACAGAAACAAGAAACAATGACTATATTAAAAAGGGATGTGTATAGCTATTTAAATACTAAAAATAATATTTGAAAGTCTAAGAGTTAGATCTGTTTGAGGCAAAATCCAGATTATATAAGTAACTAAATATTTGTAAAATTTTCTTATAGGTTTTTAATCCTTATCTAAGGCTTGGGTGGAGTATACCTAGATAAATTGACTACATTGTAATATGCAAAAATATATTCAAAACAAACTGGAAAAAAGGAGTCATTCTTCTATTCTTGCTTACTTGGGAAGCCAAATACCAACTGGGTGTGTGCAAGAAGTTGAGGGACCTTTTAGATGCAATGGTGGAGTGAAGTCAATCACTCTTAATCCAAAAAAAAGAAATCATCCCAAGCAATCCTGATCCTGCCAAGCCTAGTCCCAAGGCTGCCAATAGGCATGCCAACTAGGATAGTAAAACAAATCGCGCCTCCGTTTTAGTGAACAAATCATGTGCGCGAATTCGTTCACTAAAACAGAGGCGCTATTTGGAAAGCTTGTTTTTTTTAAAATAGGCCAAGGCCGTCTATTTCTCCTCACCACGCGGCTATTGGACTAAGGAGGAGCAAATCTCGATTGGGTGAACGCGTGTTTGGGTGTGCCAAAGCCCTCCATCTCCACCTTTGGATAAACCTCCTCTTTGTGAGGTATTTTCCTCATTTCTTTTCATGTTTTTTTCTCTTTCTTCATC
>LPNX010558375.1:482080-507080 GCA_001517045.1 Pseudotsuga menziesii
CACATCACACTACAACAAATAATTACATATCTAACAAAATCATTGCCTATACTGGGATTTTATTCATCAAGAGCACATTCTACCGCTTATTCTAGGGTCTAGTTGTTGCCTCTACCCGCAATCTGGGAGCTGGTCCTGCAAAGGCAATAATCAGCACCTCACAATTTCGACGAAACTTCATAATCCAAGCCTTAAAATAAGCTAGAGGAGCTTCGCAATCAACATATGCACTCAAGACACTTTATGTACACATGCATGTACTTAAAAAGTGGAATTAATACTTGAATTTAGGACATAAATATGAAATGAAAAAATGTTAAATGTTTATTCTTTCCTGTAAAATTCAAGATCAATTTTTAAATTTACATGATAGATTTAGTTTATATGTCATTAGTTATATAGTTTTCAGTTCTTAGATATGTCATTATATCATGTGTTTATATTTCTAATGATATTTTATTTGTATTTATGAATGCAGTGGCTACTATGGATCATAACAATGCGGAGATACTGAGGTTTATTGTCCATTTGAGAGAGATTGGTTCGGCTTGGAGGGGTGGAGATGAGCTCCGCCGCTCCTTGTCAAATTCATTGTTGTCTATTGTTGATATGATCGCAAGATCGAATGATGCTTTGTATAGTATCGCATCTTACAGGGAGAGGAAAATACAACAATATGCTGATGGGTTAAGTTACAACGAGGTAAAAAAGCTGAAAATAACAAAACAAGCCATATATTCATTGTTTAGACTGCCTAGGACGGATGACATTCTGGAGATTAGCAAGCCACATATTTCTATTGAGTGGTGCACTTTTCCACCCATCAAAGAAAATTGGATGGATAGGTGGTACATGGTTTTTGACATTCCCCCTCACAACAATAGGGAAGTACCGATGTACTTCCTCCGAAAATTGTATGCAGAGTTTGTGATGGGGAAACATGTCAACTATTTTGACATGTTGGGCTTCCAGGGAGTTGGTAGGGGGATGCCCCAACATCGACCCCATGCTAGGCATAGAGATGTCAATCCACAGATACCTACACCCCATGCCCAGCTACCAAGGGTAGACATCCCTCTTGCACATGACATGGTTTCCCAGACATAGGATGCATTTTTTTACTCTAGCTGAGATGGTCTCTCAACACACGACCACTATTGACCAGAGCGCCCTCTTCTTCTGCTGGTGTACAACCACCAGCTTCTGGTGGTGGAGGGACATCTATTGGTGGGGATAGACCGACATCCCATGTGCCTTAGAGCAAACCACATGTCTGTACATCATGTGGGGGACCCTGTTATGGTCCTGGACCAAGACATGGTACCACTACGATGACTGGTGGTCAGGTAAGGACATTGTTTTAAAACTATGTTATTGTTCAATTTTTAATTGTTCCATACTATATGTAACATATTAAAATATCCGTAATATACATGCAATATTTACTCTTGCAGGATATTGATGCCTCTCACGGGGGTGGTATTGCACCCGGTGTGGTTGTACCCGAGGCCCAAAAAACCACTATCGGGGTAATATTTAAACACTTGTCATTTTGTTATTACATATAATTTTGTTAATGCATGTGTTAGTCTTGATTAATTTATTAAATTGTCTAATATTTACAATTTTTGAATTTGCAGGAACCCCACTTAGAACGTGATGCTGGAGACATTGATATCAACGACATAGTCCAAGGTGGAATTTACGATTACTTGAAGAATGTAAATACATGGGTTATGATTGAATCTTGTTCGAATTATTTAAATTTCTTACTGTACACTCCTTTATAGATCACTAATGTAAATATAATTTTTAAACTTGCAGATTCTATTAGCCTCTGAAGAGGGGCAAGAAATTGATGGAAGTGGTCACTCCCATGGTGGAGATATGTCCCAGGAAAGGGTAAGTATATTACAACATGTTATTTTTTCCGTACATATTATTCCATCCATTCAAATCCATGTCTAACTATGGTAACACTTTATGAATGTAGAAATCATCGCAGATCCCTGCACCGCCTCTTTGGTTTGGATCTCCCCATAGTCCAAACATAGATAAGGGGGTTGTTTACACCAGACGAGGTCCCTCTTCCTTGAACAGAGCGAGTGTGCATGAGGATCAACCTACTCATCCCACGGTAATGTACACACTTCCAATGGAATTTGTTGGTTAGCTATGAATTCACTTCACAAGTGGTTTTTCTTAATGTTATTTTCGCATGTTTACAGCATCAGGATGTAGAGTCATCCATGCCAAACCTTAGTGGGATTATTGATGCTGCTGTTAATGCCACATCTACAATAGGGATAAGTCACACTGAGGTACATCTACTTGAATATTTGTAATTGTACATTTCGTTTGTATTGTTCATGGACATGCATGATGTCTAACTATTTAATCATTTGGTGAATATAGCCACACCCTGGTCCATTAGTGCACACAACTAAGATTGGTGTTCAACCTACGGCTCCTCTTACTACTAAAGAGTCCCAGCGTAATCCCCTAGAAATGGTTTTTTCAGTGAGATGTTCATTTTTTACATAATTGATTAGTACTTTGTCATTCATGTACATGTTGATAATTCTTGAGATAATTGACATTTTTTTTTTATTCACAGAGAACCATGGCAGAGAGGATCTCTACAAGGCGGAGGAAAACAGAGGCACCTATACCCTCGACACCAGAGGCACCTATACCCCTGACGGATGCAGTGAGTCTTTGTTTTATTTACAATTGAGTCATATTTTAAATTTTCAAACTTTGTTATTGATGGATAGTACTAGTTCAGTTACCTGATCAAGAAATATTGTCATTGATTTCCAGTCACCAAAGATGCAGAGTGGTCATAGACAGAGCCAAAAAGCATCAGGGTCCAGGAAAAACAAGAGAAAGTTAGATTTTTGATGTGTTAGTCCAGGACAAATATGTATTTTTATGTACAATCCGGAGTTAGAGTATAGGTGTTACGGAGAGAAATTCCTATGGCTTGGGGTACCACAACAGACAGCTTGACTCCAGAAATCGATCCTTTCCAATATGCAATAGAAATTAAATGTCTAACACTAAAGGATCAAACCTCTTACCTTATTCCGGATGGTTGAAGTAGATCCCCGTTGAGCTTTCCAACTTCAGCTTGAATTAATGAATTACTTCCTCAACAACAAATAAACAATACAATCATACTATATATCATGGTGTTAGATCTATTCTAGCATATATAATCAACAATGTATAAGCATTTGAAAACATCCCATGGATAAAATATTCATTCAAACACACATTATTGGACAGAAAAAGATATTTCTATTAATATAAATCAGAGATTACAATAGATACAACCTCTGATGGCACGTCTACGAACCGGAGAAACTGAATCCCCCACTTGGGCCTCCACCACCTCAATCCTCCATCTCTCGATAGCAAGCTCACAAGCAAAAGGCAAGCTTGGGAAGAACACAAAAGTGCTCCAAGGGACAAAGGGATGTAGACTCAAGCATAAGTTCCGGCAACAATGGACTATAGTTTCTTTGCTCTCAATTCTCTCATATGCCTTCAATGTACCATAGAGTTCCTTATATAGCTTTTCAAAGGGGTAATGAAAGGTCGAATCCGAGCGATCTCAAGGCATAGGGAAGGCCAGGAGTCAAGTGAGTCGGATCCATGTCAAGGAAAACTCCAAAAGGATTTGGATTTTGTACACATCCCGATCTACACGGTTTTAGGGATCAAACCAGCATATATATGCAATTATAGGTTTAAAAGTCGCGTGTATCATTTTTCACATGTTTTTAGGGATGATCAAGGAAACATCAAAGGACAAAAAATGGTCCAAGGGGTCTAAGGAGTCTGCAGCGAGACAGGGGAAGGCCATACAAAGTGTGATTCACCTGGAGTGGTAAAATCAGCTATAACAGATGCCCCCTAATGTGTGAGGTCAAAGCGGTCATACGATGGCCGAAATACATTATAAGTCCATCCCAGAAGTGGAGTGATGAAGAATCTCAAATGGAAGACCAGCCACCCAATCAGCATAGTACAATGATACAACTCTGTACATAACTGAAAATACATATAGCAGTCATGAATACATAAGAGTACAATGGCCATGAATAGGCATGATACAAGATATCAGATAAGTGGTCATCGCCACGTACAATATACATAGATCAGAATCTCCATGATGAAGATATACAAAGGACCATGATCTCCATAATGGCTAAAGATATATAACAGATCAAGATCTCCATAGTGGCTGGAAATGTCTGAAATATACTAGAATCAAGTCACGAGAGCTGAAATCTCATGAACAATGGCACGATCAAGGAGGTAGCACATAAGAGATGCCACCAATCTGGAAAGTCTTCTACACAAACCGCTGCGAGTACATGTCCTACTATGCAAATAGAGGTGTCGAGGTCGAACATAGTAGTCCATCGTCTGATTACTGGTCATTGATGTATACCGTTAACAAACACGAGATCACCCATCGATAATGAAAATGGGAATCAAGGTACTAGAGTGCAAACTAACAAGTGTGAATAAATGTGTTGAGGTCGAACACTTGAGAGGATCCATCGATCAGGGGACATTGATGTATTCCCAAAGACTGTCGATGGAGAAAGAACCTGCCACTGATGAATACAAGTCTCAAGGCACTCAAAATGACTCTAGATTCCAATCCCATAATAAATGATCTGAAGTCGATGGGATGAAATCCGCTAGAAGGAGGGCATTAAGGCATCCCCCATCATCCAACACGAGGTACTTAGAAAATCTGTATAATGTGGAAGGACTCGATCATAAGGTGCATGAACCAGTAACTGTACCGTGAATGGCTGACATGCAAAGTCAATATAACTGAGGAATGGCCGACTCAGGTTTCAACTTCCTTCGAACAAGAGCATAACGACGTATGGTGACTGAATAAAGGCAGCATAGACTTGATATACAAACTAGGACATCTCTGCGACAAAGGAGGCATCGACAGAGGCTCCATGGGGATTGGAAGCTTAACCAGTCGGTGGAGATAAACTCAGATAAATGAGTACATCTCCTAAATTCAAACTATAACCCAACCAATGGATGTGATATACAGTGCTCTGTTCGAAGGTGACACGACTCGATAGCTGCCAAAGATAACATCTTTCCTTGTCCGGATTTTTGGTTTTTTATTTTTTTGGACTTTTTCAATTATTTAAAAAGCTTGAAAAAGAATAAAACTACTTTATAGTTACAGACTAGGAGGAGACAAGTGTCATAAGGGAAAACAAACTAGTTCCAAGCAGTGGAACATACCTATGCTCAATTCAAGGATACATGTGTAGGATATCGACACTCGTGGAAAAATCCCCTCCCGGTAAAAGGGGAAACAAGCTGCGAATGATATAAAAAATGGCTTTGCATGGCTAGACATGAGACAAGCTCAAGCTATATGGCTAAAACGCAATTTCAGGGAAGCCGGCATAAAGCTCAATAAGGCAGGAAAAGCTCATGATAATGCATTCACAACTTAACATGAGGGAGTCCTGAGGGAAATAGGCCAACAAAAGATCAAGAGGAGTATGATTCTCTTGTGAAATGTCATGGTAGTACTATATAATGGACTCCCACACCCTAAAGGAGAAAACGTCAGCATGGCCACCAAATGCAAATAAGGAGCTAACTAGGGTACCCATGTAAGGTGAAGCTCTACCACTCGTATCATGCCACTTCTAAAACAGCAAGAAGGTCCCGTGACATAATACAGTGGGTTCGTACCTAAGGTCATGATGACATGGTCATAAGGTCATGCAAAATGAAAATAGTGATGAAACCTAACCTATATGCCAGTTTAGACATGATACCTGAGATCGGCACGAACGGGTCAATCCAACGGCTAAAACGACATTGAAAAAGGTCCTCTACATCATGAATTATGTCAAAAACAGTCCAAAATGGTTAGAAAATGTCGAAACTATAGGAAGGGGGTAAAAATTTTCAAATATTTGAAAATTTTCTATAAATAGTAAAAAATTCAAAATATTATAAAACATTTGAAACTTTTACCCATTTAAGCTCAGATTTTCAACAGCAAATTCCAGGAGATCCAGCCGGCAGAATCCACTACCATTTCTTCCAGGTATTTACCCATGCTCTTCTCTTTCATTTTGATGCATTTTTTATCAAATTTCATGGTCAATTAAGCTTTCTAGGACAAACTAAAAATGGCATTGCAGCCCATGTGGAAATCGAGGGTTTTTCCGCGTATAGGGCTGGAAATACACAGAAAATGCCCCCATAGTCGCATACATACGCGGCTGTTTTGAAAATAGTCGCGTATGAGGCCGCGCATAAGGTTTTTTCAATAATATAATGGGAAAACTTGAAATTTCTTGTGCAGGTTGGTCCTAGAGTGGAGAGAGCATGAACATGGTGAGGTAGAGGAGGTAGTAAGGGCCGATCTAATGGCTCAACAAGCTCTACGTGCATGTGGACTCTATAAGTTTTGCTGTCTTGGTGGCTTGAGAGACAAACCAAGACTATTACAGATGCTGGTGGATTACTAGGATCCAGACTCTGAGTCCTTCCAGATAGATGGGATGTCCCTCACTATAGAGGTGGAGGACATATACTTCATTACTAGGCTTTCTCAATGAGGGAAAGTGGTGAACCTTCATTCTCATGGTGGGCCAGGAGGTGGCCTGACTATCGATGAGTACATTGCAGTGTAATGCTATCCAGACACAGAGAAGGTGGGGAGTCAAGTCCCTACCAATGATATACAGGTGCTGGGCCTAAAGGCCATACTATTGACATTGGGCAGGATAGCAGGCTTGGCATCACTCCACCAGGCCTCGCGACCTTTGATGTTCTCTGCAGTGGAGTGCATGAGACCCACGATTTATGACTAGAGTACTACACTACTGAACAACATGAAACATCAGCTCAGTGAGTGTAAGGCAGGTAGAGTACAGAACTTCAGGTTCAGCAGTATACTGAGCACATTTTTCTTCGAGTGTGTTCCAGGATTGAGCCCCAGAGTGGACATTCCTCTTCATGAGGTTCAAGATCCATCCCAACGGCGTTGGGCAGATGCGATGCGCAGACTAGGGGGTGGTAGGGTGGCCAACCCCTATCCAGCTGACTTCTTTCTGTGGTGGCAACGATAGATAGTTTCCATCGATGACTACCCCTATGCAGGGATAGATTTTCAAGGGGACTCGGACATGCCGCTACCACCAGGATTGGCATATGGTGATATAGGTAACGAATCTCGACCCTCTCTTTTTTAAATTTTTGAGTTATTTAATTTTTTGTCTTTTCTGATTATGTGGAATCAAAAGACATGTTTTTGCGTGACAACACATAGTGACATCTACCATTTGTGTGCAGATGTGGGACCACGGCGGCCAGAATGCTTCCCTCGTCACAGACAAAGGGGAAGAGGAGATGATATCACAGGTGTGGATGCGGAGCGGATGCTCCAAAGCATTCATACCAATTTTGTGAGGTTGACACATAGGGTTCCCATGGCGCAAGTCAAGGACTTGCCTGAGGCTGTGCAGTGCCAAGTGGTGGGTGTACCACGCGCATGTGTGGGATTATTTCGATGGCTAGCTAGAGCCGTAGTGACCTTTTATGATCACAACCCTCCTCCTCCTCCATAGGATTAGATACCTGGGAGTCTATACATTTTGTATTACCGTGTATTATATGTTGGTGGCTCGAGAGCCCCAATTTTGTATCATGACACTATGTATTATCACATTTTTGAATGTTATATAAATTTTTTTATGGTGATCGGTTTATTTATTTACATGTGTAAAAATTGTGTCTGTGATGAATTTACTGTGTATGAGACAAATGCCAATCTAACACATAGTTAGCATATGATTCAACAACTTGATTATTAATTCTTGGAATGTGTATGTATGTTATATTGTCAAATTTTCGTTCTAATAATCTCACACGTAAGAATCTTCTCAATAACGTCGAATCTCTAACATGGTACAAACCATTAAGCTGTGACACTACTAACTCCGAATCAATACGTACCTCAAGACGGAGAACGCCATGTGAAATGGCATCCCGTAGAAGCTCAATAATGGAACTATATTCAGCAACATTGTTGGAAGATGGCCGCAGGCATACGCCTCCTGAAGACAGTACCTGACCCATAGGAGTATAAATCACCCAAGCAGCAGAGATTGAGTGTTGAGTGTGATGGCTCGCACCATCCGTGAATCCTATGTACGTGGAAGATTCCATTGACATCTTGCAAAAGAAATGGAAACTAATCACAAACCTGATCACGATAAGAAAAAGACCTAAATATGCAAAACTGTACACTAATATACAATAAGCAGCCTTGGCTAAAAATCATGCATAGTACTTCTTGAGATAGAGCCCATTTCTAGGCTCCACCAAGGCCGTTCCTTCGTAATCCACTAACTCATAAGCACCCTTCTCTAACACACGTAAGGACCCCGCCACATGGGATTAAAATTTCCTGCCCCCAAGGGTTCTTTCAGTTGATCCCACAAAAGGACCAAGTCTCCCTCACTAAATCTCCTTGGACGGACAGACTTATCGTACTGGACCTTTACGCGACGTTTATTGACTTCTAGAGCCACCAAGGCATCCCGACGCTGCTCATCAAGTTGCTCAAGGTGGACCAAATGCTCCTCCAATGGTGAAGTGTCTGGTAAGAGTTCTATAGCTAGCTTCAAAGAAGGAATCTTGCTTTCAACTGGAAATATCAACTCCACTACATGTACAAGTTGATATGGAGAAAAACCCGTGGCAGTCTTAACAGCGGTTCTATATGCCCACAAAGCAGGATATAACATGATGTGCCAATTATTCTTTCTCTGTGCGATGGTTCGTTGGAGAATGGATTTGAGTGATTTATTCACTGCTTCTACCTATCCATTTGCTTGAGAGTAGTAAGAGGAGGAATGCTCTTGCTTGTACCCTAACTTTGATGCCAGCTCTTCCATCATACGGTTTTGAAAGTGAGAACCATGGTCAGTGACAAGCTCTTTCAGAATTCTGAACCGAGTAATAATTTGGTCGGATTTAATTGTAGGCATAGCCTCAGCCCATTCCCTGAAGTAATAAACAGCCACTATAATATGATGGTGCCCCCCGGCCGAAGCTGGGTTTCAATCCATAAAATTGAGCCCACACTTAGTGAAGAGATCGGTGGTGATAATGGGATGTAACAGGGCAGGTTTCAAGCGCATATTACGTGCGAACACCTGGCAAGGGTGGCACCTCTTGACCGCATCTACACAATCTTTAAAGATTGATAGCCAGAAATAACCCGTTCTTAAAATATTTTGAGCTGTAGAAATCCCAGATAAATGACCACCACACGCCCCTCCATGGCAATCATTCAGCACTACCTCATCCTCTTCATGAGTTAAACAACGTCGTAAAATGGAATCTACCCCATGGTGGTACAAAGTGTTATCCATTATGAGGTAGTTCTTAGAGACGTGACATAATCGTCGTCGTTCATCTCGTGAGAGGTGAGTAGGGGTCTTCAATGTTTGTAAATATATTATGATATCCCCATACAATGGGTCTAAAGTTGAGATTAAGTAGATGTGTTCATCGACAAATGTATCTTCACAAACCAACTCCTCAGCCTTGCTCAGGAAATCTGATATAAGCTCTACAAAAATTAAAGACTTCTTCGATTTTTCTGAAACAAATTTGAGATCGAATTCTTACAGAATGACAATCCATTTATTATATTTTCCCCCAATCATCCTTCGAGTGAGGACGAACTGAAACAGATTGACATGGGCTACAACCAAGGTCTGGTGAAGGAGAATATAATGTCTCAACCACTGGACTGCATGTACGGTAGCTAAAGCAAGCTTCTCGACATGAGAATAATGAATCTCTGCGTCAATAAGGTTCTGGCTCAGATAATATATGACATGCTCTTGGAGCTCCTCATCCTCTTGAATCAAAACCATATCAATCGTCTCCATGGACGTGGCCACATATAATATAAAATCATGGCTATAGTCTGGGGGACTAATCACCGAGGCCGATACTAGGGCTTTCTTGAGTGCATCAAAGGACTCCTGGGCTCGCTCATCCCAACAAAAGGGGGTGTCCTTCTTCAAGAGACACATTAAGCCTCTATTCAAATTGGAAAAGTTGACAACAAATCTCCGTAAGAAGTTTGCCATGCCTTGCAAACATTAAAGATGACGAATATTCTTCGAGGGAGATAACTGAAGTATTGCCTCAACCTTCAAAGGGTCGACTCTTATACCCTCTTTAGAAACGATGAATCCTAACAAACGACCTGACTTCACCCAAAAGATGCACTTATGAGGATTTAATCTAACCAAATAGTGCCAACATCTTTTGAATACCAATATCAAGTGATAGGGATGACGCATCCTCATACGAGAATGAGCAGCAAGGTCATCTAAAAATACCTCGATAATTGACTTGAGATCGTGGAAGATCAAGGTCATTTCCTGGTGAAATGTAGCTCCGGCGTTTTTAAGGCTGAAAGGCATTTTATGATATGCAAAAGTTCCCCAAGGACAAATAAATGCAGTCTTATGTTGGTCCTCAGGTTTAATTTGTATCTGATTATATCCGAAAAAGCCGTCCATAAAGGAGAAAACCTCGCTACCCGCACACTCATCCAAAATCTGATCAATAAATGGTGTGGGGAAATTGTCCTTAGGACAAGCACGATTCAAATCATGGAAATCAGTACATATGTGGATTTCTCCCTACTTCTTATCCACCAGAACAGGGTTTGAAACCCACTCCATCAAGGGAACGGGATAGATGAAACCGGCTTTTAACAGCTTCTCTATCTCTTCCTTAATCACGGGTGCTTTCCTAGGATTCACCGCATGCAAGCATTGTCGAACAGGCTTAGTGTTGGGATAATTCTTAATCTCGTGCTCGACAATACGAGAGTCAATACCTGGCATTTCATCATAATACCAAGAAACAATATCACGGAATTCCTTAAATAGTTCGGTGTATTCTAGAATCTCAGCATGGGAACATTCCTCCCCAATATAGACATTCTCTATCCTGCCAGGATCGCGAGAGATGTTGATAGGAATTGTTGAAGATATGTTCACCATGTTTCCATCAGCCATCTGACCAGGAGAGCTTAATGGAACCATAGGACTACCAACTCTCTCACTAAGAACCACCCTAAACTCCTCACGCTCCATGCGATCAAGCTCGGTAAGAAAGTACGATCTATGATGGAGTTCCTCCCATGGTGGCTCAACTCCCGACCTAGCTTCAATAATCTCTTCATCTGAAGGGAAAACCATATCAAGGCAGTCGTGGGTGTGAGAAGACTGTACTGTCCATGCCGGCAGCACACAAGGGTCCTCCTCCTCCATCTGCAGAGAGGAAGGACTAGGCTCTGCAACACACTAGAGATTAGCTTGATAAGCTATCATAGTTGCAGGAAATGACACGTCCGTCATGATGGGCTCACTTGAAGTACTCGGTGTAGGAAGAATCCAAGGATCTTCCATATGACTCGTGCGAAAAGACACCGATCTCATAGATGTCGAAGCCTCACCGGAACTAGATCCTATCATAAGAATCAGTGCAGGACAACTAAAGATTCCCATGAGGGATGGATACATGCATACACCCACACTCCCAGTTGCTGGCTGAGAGTGCTCAACGATCAGGATCGAAGCTCCCGAAGATGCAATAGTAGACGAATTCTTGAATGTCATTTGATCAATCGTTACTATCTTCCCGTTATGTGGAAAGCATACAATGCGGAACAGGGAAGAAGCAACGACTTGCATACTGTACATCCAATTCCTAGCCAGCAAGAGATTGTAGTCGAGGGGCGCATCAACCACTTTGACCTCTATCGCAACGGTCTTCCCTCCCAAACGGAATTTAAGGGAAGGAAGGATGCCATGTAACCTAAACGATCTCCCATCAAATGCAGTTAACATGGTCGTTGATTTAAACAACTCAGGGGAACCCAGACCCTTCCAACATGATAAAGACATCACAGAAGTGGAAACGCCTTCATCAATCACAGTTCGCTTGACGGTCATATTCAGACATTCTACGTGAATCAAAAGAGACACATAGTAAGGAAAGCGAGGCTGAAGCCCTGCGGTTTCAAATTTAATCACAAAGGAAGAATCATCATCATTCACACCAAGGGTAGAAATCAACACCTTCTTTTGCGAAGGACAACTCTGAAGCACTTCCAATGCAGTTATCGCACAAGGAGTATGGCCCAAATCCTCGACAACTGAATAGTTCTGGGAGGCTCGGGCATTTGGTTTGTTCCCCGAACGCTTAAGGACTCCCTTAGGAATGTGAGGTGCAGCTTCAGGTTTATCCATAGGTTTCTCAATATGCAAAGGGGGCCCTGGTGGATCATGCTCTTTGCCTGGGCTGGGTTGTGATGAACCATAGTCCTTTGCATGGGTCACAACTTTCACAGCACATACCATGTTAATTCAACCATGACCACTACCCTCCGGCAGATCCTGATCACCACCATATTGGTCATGGGACCTCGAGTTCATATTTTGAGGTAAAGGGTTAGTTAGCACAGCTGGGCCCTGTGCCAAGAATCTCAAGGCTTCATCAATACGAGGGCACAAGTAAGTGAGGTGATCGTCCTTACATAACTTGCAAGGGAACTTAACCTTACGTTTAGCTTGCTTGTCCCCCCCAGCATTACAACTGTTCTTGTCATTACTATTAGAATTCTCATTCTTATTCCCACCCTTATGATTATTTTTACCCTTTTTTCTATTCCATCCGGGTTGATAGTTACCCTTCTGGTCCGATGATTGCACTGAAAGTACACTCACCGTTTGGGCAGGTTGAGACAAAGCCGTAGCTTGTCCCCAAGCAGATTGGTTGATTGACAATTGACTAACTTGTTTTGCTACCGAATCCATAGGTTTCACACTTGCACAACCAACAATGCCATCGGCATGTGGTCCAGGTTTGACTTTGGGATCAAAACTAGAACGCGGAGCATTGGGAATAATCTCATATAACAAACCGGACTGAGCATAAATCAAGTCCAGTTCTTGTACCCTAAAAATCACTTATTCCTCATTCTACACTCCGAATGTAGAAACATCCTTTGCTATATATGGAAATAATGACTTGAGGAACCATTCGAGGAGGAACTCTGGCGGTATAAAGGCTTTAATTAACCTCTTCCATCTACGCCACTCTTGAATATGATCAGAGATATGTGTGGCTTTATCTTACCGAAATGTCGACAAGAGTTCAGTACCAACGTCATAACGCACTAGTAGTTGGAAGTGGTTAAGAAAATTCATCACTAAGTCATCAAACAGAGCGAATTCTCCCCTAGGTAGCTCTATATACCATTTCGTGGCAGGCCCTGTAAGGGTGCATTGAAATAGCCTCAAATTGAGGGAATCCTGGTGTAAGGAATTCGAAGAGCACCATAGGTGAAACATAGTAACATGTTCACTCGGATCCTCTCCTGATTTTCCCTCGAACTTAGGTATGTCTGATTGAAGCTTATGAGGGACAGCCGGCCAAGCCGGGTCATGAGCTACAGGATCATTCGTTAATCTCAACAAGTCAGGAATATTTAGTGTAGCGAGGAAAGGGATCCTGATGAGGTCGATGTACCGCTCCCTGATTCATATAGGTATGATTACCACCATGGCCTTGGCCATAGTGCCTTCCTCCCGTATGACCCATATAAGGTGCAATGGAAGCACCATAGTGTGGTGGACCTTGACTATTAGGAGCTACAAAGCCATAATTAGGAGAGTAAGCAAGTTGTTGATACCTGCCCCCATAAGGTGAAGAACCCTGTCCATACTGCATCCCATAATAGGGTCTGTAAGTCATCACATGAGATGTCCCATGAGACACTCTGTAAGTAGGAACATATGCTCTGGAAGTAGGGATATACATTCCGGACGTAGGAATGTGACCTCTAGAAGTATGAGCATGACCTCTCGAAACAACAGGCGGTACATGAAGCTGAGACACAACTGGTCTAGTAACGGCAATACGGACATAACTTGTAGCAACGTTTCGGCCCGAAGGACCATGTGAATGAGGTGGAGGGTGAACATTTGAAGAACTAGGGACAGAGGACGGAGGGATCTGTGTAATTATGTACGTACTATTCCCTATAGTCACTCATCTTGGATTTGGTATCCTAATAGGATCACTAACCCTAGACCTAGGAGGAATATGTGATGTGATTTCCACCATTGGGATGGAAGGTGCAATCTAGTGCTCCCAAACCTCTCCGTATGGTAAGGAATGAGAGTGCCCCCAGGCATAGTGTTAGGCTCAAATTCCGATTCGACATGAAATGCCAAATCATGTGTGGGAAAACCAAACATACCATAACTACCATAGCTAGTGCTTGCGGGTTCAAAATGATTCTCGGCATCCTCCGGCATTCCATATTGGTAACACGTCAATGGGGAATCAACCCTAGAGTGAGTAGGTCTATCATGAAAGGTTCCTATCTCAGAAATCACAGGACCTAACTCAGCCAAGTCGGGTGAAGGATCATAAGTAGGAGTAAACTCCCCATCGTCTACGCGAATGGGAGAAGGTGGTTCAGGAATATCTTCCACATGGTCTCCCATGGTGTGTGAATCAATGTGTGAAATAGTCCACCTGGACTGTCTAGGTCTCTCTCCCAAACGAGGAGGAGAAGTAGAAGGTGGAAGTCCTGCTAAATGACGAGAACGGCGAGGAGCTGCACCCGAATCCACAATGACACAAAAAATAGAAAAGACTCTCTATTTATGCAAACCCTAGTCAAGCTATCGTGCACAGAGAAATCACTAATAAAATCTAAAGCTAAATGCAATAAATCAAGGGCAGGATAAGTGAGCTCACGAATGAAGTAGGTATGTCTCTCTCGGGAGAGGCTTGAGACTCCCATACACAACAAGCGGAGGGATGTAACCAATTATTGTAGCCCTTAGCTTCAACGCATAAAGCGACTGTGATGTCCGACCCCAACCTGGCTGGGACACCCACAGAATAACCCCTGCAAAGTACCCCCTTGATATCCTAGGTAAGGCCACTAAGGTCACCTCAATATAATCAATGCTCAGGCAGACAGTCACAGGCAGGATTGATTGTATGGGCAGGGTAGCAAATCCTGAAACTCTTAAAAGAGCCCCCAAATACGACTACAATCCTGGAAATATCTCCGGTGCTACTCAGTTATGACTAGGGGTCATCCTAATTAATAACCACTCACACTGCCTCGTGCTTGACTCCCTTTTGAGAGGAGGATCCTGAGAAACACTGGTTATATCAAGGATTTCACACACTCACCTGGAAAAACACATACATGTTGTTGTTTAGTGGTCTTGGAGAATTCACTTACAATGAACTATTCCAAGACCCTAAAACCTAATCTTGTTGGTGCACCCTAGAAAAGAAAAGAGTGTAGTTCATTTTTATTAAGCGTTGATTTTAATTGGCTTTATTACTCAAAAGAGGGATATGGTCGTGCAACTAATGGTGTTATGACACAACATGAAGTAAAATGCACACCTAACAATCAATGCAAATGCATTGTGTCCATGAAAATAGGGTATGCTACTGCATGAAATGCACAATTTTCCTTCAAATGATGAATGCAAGCTTTCCTATATGAAATCCTAACTAATACTCCAAAGTAACTCTAGTGCAAGTATAATGCAAAAATGCAAAATGCAATGCATGATGATAAGAAAATGTTTTTGGATTTTTTGAAATAAAATGAGATACAAAAAGCAAAAGAATTATTCTACAACCCCCAGAATCTGCAAGCACACTCAAACAGCACTCAAGCAAAGCACTAAGGTAAAATAAATCTAATGCACTAATCCCAAAAAAAAAATCAAAAATGCCATGACAAGAACCTTCTTAAAAAAAATTATTTAGCCAAAAAAAAACGTCTCTGGTCAGAAACAGAGGTATAAACAAACTCAGGCAGTGTCAAAGGAGACTCAGCAATCATCAAACTTCACCTAGCAACCATTTAAATTCCACTAAAAGGAAAAACTAAGGGAATACACGACTGTTCGCAGTAAACCCGCGTGTATACGCGGAAATCGCAGAGAAACCCGCGTGTATACGCGACTGTGAGTTAAAAACTCGCGTACAAGAAGAAAGGTGCATAAAAATCAAGGAAAATACATAGGCTGAGACAAACTTCACACCAATCAGACACTAGCAGGAAAACATGCCCCTAGACCCGACATAGAAACAAGAGAGAAAGAGAAATTCAAAGTCATTGAATGCCGATAGAACAATCCCTAAAGGACAACTACTAGGAACTCCCCAACAGAGTCGCCAATTCTATTACAGAGAGAAATTCCTATGGCTTGGGGTACCACAACAGACAGCTTGACTCCAGAAATCAATCCTTTCCAATATGCAATAGAAATTAAATGTCTAACACTAAAGGATCAGACCTCGTAGCTTATTCTGGACAGTTGAAGTAGATCCCCGTTGAGCTTTTCAACTTCAGCTTGAATTGATGAATTACTTCCTCAACAACAAGTAAACAATACAAGCATACTATATATCATGGTGTTAGATATATTCTACATATATAATCAACAATGTATAAGAATTTGAAAACATCCCATGGATAAAATATTCATTCAAACGGACATTATTGGACAAGAAAAGATATTTCTATTAATATAAATCAGATTTTACAATAGATACAACCTCTGACGGCACGTCTGCGAACCGAAGAAACTGAATCCCCCACTTGGGCCTCCACCACCTCAATCCTCCATCTCTCGATAGCAAGCTCACAAGCAAAAGGAAAGCTTGGGAAGAACACAAAAATGCTCCAAGGGACAAAGGGATGCAGACTCAAGCATAAGTTCCGGCAACAATGGACTATAGTTTCTTTGCTCTCAATTCTCTCATATGCCTTCAATGTACCATAGAGTTCCTTATATATCTTTTCAAAGGGGTAATGAAAGGTCAAATCCGAGCGATCTCAATGCATAGGGAAGGCCAAGAGTCAAGTGAGTCGGATCCATGTCAAAGAAAACTCCAAAAGGATTTGGATTTTGTACAGATCTCGATGTACGCAGTTTTAGGGGTCAAACCCGTGTATATACGCGATTATAGGTTTAAAAGTCGCGTGTATCATTTTTCACATGTTTTTAGGGATGATCAAGGAAACATCAAAGGACAAAAAATGGTCCAAGGGGTCTAAGGAGTCTGCAACGGGACAAGGGAAGGCCATACAAAGTGTGATTCACGTAGAGTGGTAAAATCATCTATAACAATAGGGGCACGTTCCAGGACAGATGTACTTTTGTTTGCACATGTACATCAAATATGTTTTTGATACATGTACATTGACAGGCCATAGATAGGCCTTCTATTTTTGTATTATAACTTTCATGATATAAAAAATATTTCATATCAAGGCTCTTGAGATAATCATGGTTCAGTCTTTTAAGTGTGATTACACATGTGTGGTGAAGAATGTTTCTATGTGTAATGTTCCCAATTTTTTATAGATTTTACGATTGCAAGGAGATATCAGTTATAAATTTGAGAACAATGCACAATTACAATATTACGTAATGATAAAAATGTACATTTTAATTGTTTTTTACCACGATCCAATTGCATATACAATGTTATATTAACAATGTCAAATTGTATACAAAAAGATGGAACATAGGTCTAATACACATTTAAGCACCCAGCACAGCTAAGCAATTGATCCAACTTGGTGGAATACAAAAGCACCTTACCCACATAACAACCTAACAAACGTTTAAAGGATGCATGAAGTTGACACACTTAAGTGATGCACCAGTGTGGTCTACATTAAAAAAAGTATTGTTTGGCATGATGTCTTTCATCTAACGAATACATGGGATACACATCAAACCTAAAAGTATCCGAGTATTATAAGGTTGATTCAAAATAATGGTTATGACTATATCCTGCACATTATGTATGTCCTGCACATTATTTTATCATTTTGTTAATGTACATGGCATTTGATGAATGGCCTCGAGTAACAACTTTGAAAGAGATGAAAGTTATGTGTGATTTTATTATAGTTTAAATTGATTAGAGAAGTACTATTCTGAATCTTGTTTTATAAATTCATGTTTATGAAGTATTATTCGAAGCATTCGTAGCATGAAGATATATATATCTTGTAATAATGGCGTAATAGAATGGCCACTTGTTTCTAAACATAAACATGTTCCATTACATGGTTACTGATGTAATGGCGTTGTCTCCTCCTACATTTCATCGTACAAATGCTCACATCTCTTGTATGAGGGGAAGATCTACAATCACCTTCAAGCTGACCTTTATGTGCAAAAATTTCACATTCACTTACTAAGAAAAACCCTAGTTTCCAAAATTGACAAAAAAAAATGATCCCTTGTCCATGAACCCAGATTAGAGGGCCACTCTAGCACTATCGTGATGTACTGAATCCAACGGAGCCAAAAATTCATTGATCCGAGAAACGTTCATCAATCTATGGAGCGTTGAATCCCACCTCCTATAGGATTTTAGGGACACCTGTTGAATCCCTAACCGGGGCATAGAGTGGAAACCATGCATCAAAAAGGGCTTTCAGTGGGTTGTGAAAGCGTTTTTAGGAAGGTTCCATGTGGGAATGCTAGCCACACGTTCACGGTCAAGGAATTTGCAAAGCCGACCCATATGTGCAGAAATTGGACATTCACTTACTGAGCAAACCCCTAGTTTCCAGAATTGACCAAAAAAATGGTCCCTTGTCCATGGACCTAGATTAGAGGGCCACCCTAGCACTATCTCGATGTCTAGAATCCAACAGAGCTGACGGTTTGTCGATCCGAGCAACGGTCATGATTCTATGGCACGTTGAATCCCACCTCCTGCAAACTTTCAGGGACACCTGTTGAATCCCTACCCGGGGCATAGAATGGAAATCATGCATCAAAAAGGGCTTTCGGTGGTTCATGAAAGATTGTTTAGGCATGTATTATGTGGGAACGCTAGCCACACCTTCACAGTCGAGCAATATGCGAATTTTACCCCTATGTGCAGAAATTGGACATTCACTTACTGAGCAAAACCCTAGTTTCCAAAATTGACCAAAAAAATGGTCCCTTATCCATGGAACTAGATTAGAGGGCCACCCTAGCACTATCTTGATGTCCTAAATCCAATGGAGCTGACGGTTTGTCGATCCGAGCAATGGTCATGATTCTATGGCACATTGAATCCCACCTCCTATAGGCTTTCAGGGACACCTATTGAATCCCTACCCAGGGCATAGAATGGAAACTATTCATAAAAAAGGGCTTATGATGGGTCGTGCAAGTGTGTTTAGGCATGTGTTATGTGGGAACGCTAGCCACTCCTTCATGGTCGAGCAATATGAGAATTTGACCCCTATGTGTAGAAATTGGACATTCACCTACTGAGCAAAACCCTAGTTTCCAAAATTGACCAAAATAATGGTCTCTTCTCCATGAAACTAGATTAGAGGGCCACCCTAACACTATCCCAATGTCTGAAATCCAACAGAGCCAATGGTTCATCGATCCGAGAAACGGTCATGATTCTGTGGCACGTTGAATTCCACCTCCTACAGGCTTTCAGGGACACCTATTGAATCCCTACCCGGGGCATAGAATGGAAACCATGCATAAAAAAAGGATTTCGTTGGGTTTTGTAAGTGTGTTTAAGCATGTGTTATGTGGGAATGCTAGCCACACCTTCACGGTCGAGCAATATGTGAATTTGACCCCCATGTGCAAAAATTTTACATTCAGTTACTGAGCAAAACCCTAGTTTCCAAAATTGACCAAAATAATGGTATCTTCTCCATGGAAATAGATTAGAGGGCCACCCTAGCACTATCCCAATGTCCTGAATTCAACGGATCTAACAGTTTGTTTATCTGAGCAACAGTCATGATTCCATGGCACATTGAATCCCACCTCCTACAGGCTTTCAGGGACACATGTTGAATCCCTACCCGAGGCATAGAATGGAAACCATGCATAAAAAAGGGCTTCTGATGGGTCCTGCAAGCGTGTTTAGGCATGTGTTATGTGGGAATGCTATACACACCTTCACGGTCGAGCAATATGCGAATTTGACCCCCATGTGCAAAAATTTCACATTCACTTACTAAGCAAAACCCTAGTTTCCAAAATTGACCAAACTAATGGTCTCTTCTCCATGGAACCAGATTATAGGGCCACCCTAGCACTATCCCAATGTCCTTAATCCAATAGAGCCGACGGTTCATCTATCTGAGCAACGGTCATGATTCTGTGGCACGTTGAATTCCACCTCCTACAGGCTTTCAGGGACACCTATCGAATCCCTACCCGGGGCATAGAATGGAAACTGCGCATGGAAAAACTATTATATTTAAAGGTTTCAATGATCTCACTACATGCACACTAAATTCAACTTCATGAATCAAGATGATTTGAAGCATAAGTCCACCGGATTTGAAAATTTTGAGTTGGACATTAGATTGATTCTGAATTGAGTTGTGACAATAAGATAAGATTAGAGTTAGGATTAGGGTTTCCTTGGTAGGGTTATGGTTATGGGCCATGCATGTTAAACAATAAACCCTATTTAGGGATAGGGTTTTCCAAGTTTGGCCTAAGTTGGCATGAAATGCATTGTCCAGCTTTGGCCCAAATCTCTTATTATCTTTTATTATCTTTTAAGTAGAAATTAAACTTCTCAATAAAAAAAAATGAGATGAAATTCCAACACTACTAGGGTTATGGGCCATGCATGTTAAACAATAAACCCTATTTTGGGATAGGGTTTTCCAAGTTTGGCCTTCATTGGCATGAAATGCATTGTCCAGCTTTGGCCCAAATCTCTTATTATCTTTTGTTATCTTTTAAGTAGAAATTAAATTTCTCAATAAAAAAAAATGAGATGAAATTCCAACACTACTAGGCACTACCCCTTTGGAAATGGACATGCTGGTATAAGAGGTGAGTTGTCAAGAAGGAAATTATACAAGCCTTAAAACATAAGTTTATCATTGTGGCATCTTGTTTCCATCATCCTAGTTGTATATATCGGCTGAAAACATTGACAATATTACTACTTGAAAAATTAGGGTTTTAGTCCTGTAAGAGAGCCTACAAAGAACTTTGATAGGTATGACCTACAGAGGTACATGTATGTATTCTAATGTTATGTATATCATGTGAATGAGATCTTGAAATGTTCATATGATTGATATATATATATATATATGTTTTATTGATCATATATAAAATTTGGCATGTTCATTAACTTGACATACAAGAGAATTTTTGGCATATTTATAAACAGCATTATGGAAAATTTCGCATATCAAGAACACAAAATTGACACATTCATAAGAAACATACATGGGAAAATTAAAATTATGATACATACCTCATCATGCTATATCCCACCTATTATCATACAACCAAGGCCTCTGGATCATCTCTTATAATGATGGTCTCCATTAGTCTCTTGTGCTATCTATCCGGTAAGAAGTAGCATACAAGAACACAAAATTGACATATTCATAAGAAACATATATTAGAAAATTAAAATTATGATACATACCTCATCATGCTAGATCCCACCTATTATCATACAACCAAGGCCTCCGGATCATCTCTTATAATGATGGTCTCCATTAGTCTCTCGTGCTATGTATCTGATAAGAAGTAACGTACAATAACACAAATTTGACATATTCATAAGAAACATACGTGGGAAAATCAAAATTATGATACATACCTCATCATGCTAGATCCCACCTATTATCATACAACCAAGCCCTCCGGATCATCTCTTATAATAATGGTCTCCATTAGTCTCTCGTGCTCTGTATCTGGTAAGAAGTAGCATACCTTTGATGAATTCCGACTAGGCATTGTTCATACCTGGAGGTTTGTACCAATGATTAAGTTGGTAAAGTGATACACACTTGCACCTGGATTGTAATCCATGTAAACATATCCACCCTTCTTTCTTGCATTGTTGTCATGTGTAAGGTATTCACCTTTAACAAGCATAGACCCGATGGGGAAGTGGTTTTTTTCATCATCAATCATGGACATTATGAGGGTTTGCTTTCCCTCTATACAATGTGCCAACCAGTAATCACCACCCCATTCACTATCTTTTGAGGCAACCACTGCGTATATGTGTCCTGCATAGTATGATTGTAGGTATATGAGCAAATATTTTTCGTGTGATACAAGGCCATTAATGTGAGTTTCAAGACTACGTAAATTTTACAAAAAAATGTTAAGGAAATGCATCATACCAGGTTGTACAAGGTCTGATACATGATCAAAATCTATAGAAATAGATGACTGGTCTTCTTCCAACGGAGTTAACTCAACAATTGCACGCTGATCAAGTGGAAGTGATATGTGATCCCATCCATCAACCCAATCCAATGATTCACACACATCCTAGTCACCATCACAACAAGGCGGGAAAAAACAAACGAGTTTTCTTGTCCAAATTTCAAATACTGGGTTATCAGAGCTTCGAACCGAATGAAAGCCATGAGTCCCAGTAACAGTCTTGCATTCCCATGCATGTGAACGATCTATGTCTACCACCTCCCAAAAAAAATCTCTCCACGTGTCTCTTTCTTGTGGATTCTACTCACATAGTTGATTTTTCTCCCATTACTGACGTGCACCACCTGACTATAGATTGAGCATTTCAAATAGTAGATATTGTAGATAATTTCAATTCCTCTCTTTGTAGGGCTGTTTTGACACATGCTCTAGCTCCATCATGCTCTCCTTTACCATGCCCAGTCTCAAAATAGTTCCACATATGTGGAACTTTGTAGTTTTTATGCAATGAACACAACCATTGAAATATGCGTCCATTTTTTAACTGACCAGCACATCCATCAGACCAAATCCAATGTTGATCCATCTATATGTTCCTGCCCTTCAAATGATCATAGAACATGATGAAGCAATGACGTACATAGTGGAAGTCATGGCACCTATCATCACTTATGTAGAAGTGATATTCCTTTAGAATTTCTCTTTGCTCTTCACTGCTATTTGGGCCATGCCTATATGTGATATGCACCATCAAGGAAACCTGCTCAAAGTGATAATACTGACTTTGGATCTCATTTTGAGGTTGCAGAGTGTAGTTCTCAACAAAATCAACAACTGAAAGTATAGTACCACGAGGAAATGTATCTCTGCATATTCTAAACTTCTCATCCTGCCATCGTGCCAAGTGGATATGCTGAACATATTGACGTGTCTTTTTAATAAATTCCTTGACGAAGACACTAACTTGTACCTATTGACACAAAATGATCTCAATATTAGGTTTTTTTGTAAGTAAGGAATCAAATGCAACTCTTCAAACATAAATTTATAGATAAATGCATGTACCTAAGATGTCACCAATTGTATTTTTTTCCTTTCTTTCCCTGGGACTATTTCATAGCTGATATATTTGAAACTTTTCATGTCTATAACCATATTCCCAAATTCATTGTCTCCAGTCTCGTGCATACATTGGCTCAATAATGCCATTCCAGCACAGTTGGAGCAAGTTCCATCCAAACAGGATTTTGCATAGTAAGTTTGCCCCTCAGGCCTATTGCACATGATACTATGAATGAATTCTCTTGATGAGGTCGGTGGTATTGTCAAGGAGCAATCATGCACATGGTTAGTATGCAAAACACGACGAATGTACAAAAAATTTTCATAGTAATATTCATATTCTACATGGTATCTACAACAACAAGTGTTACGAAGAGTATTTATTCTAACATACCAGGGCTTACATTTCTCAAAAGATCTTTTCCCCAAATTCAATTGTCTATGTTCATTCCTAAATTTCTCGTATAGTTTTGTCTGTGTTATATCAAGAAGATTCTTAATATGTGGTTCACAGATCTTTGAACCCCTTCTCAGATTTAGTACATCCTTCCGGTTTGAAAAAGGCCTTGTGTGATCATGTCAAAAACTCTGCTCTAGTCCCTTTACTGCATCAACTAGCTTCATGTCACGACGTGGCAACTGACCAATAAAGGCCCAAAAATCTATCTGGGCGGTTGTGTCAAGATGTTCTCTTCTAATAGAATACCTACGGAGGGTTTTTACATTCAAATTAACTAGTTTAGATGTAGGCTTGAGAGAACGAAGGACCCTGGTGTTCTTATTTACAATTGCTTGTGACAACACACGACGAGCCGAATTGCGGTCCTTTGACCGTGTGTTCTTACCAATTTTACCAAAGGCATCTACTAAGATTTTAACTATATGAGAACTTGCTCCAAAAGTCTTTATCATCTTTATCCCTAACGATTTCCTAACAATATTCATGCCCCTATATTTTAACAATGATACAAATAATCTACATTTATCTCCATCACATTTAGAAACAAAATATTTATTTAGTATCTATTGAGTTTGATAAGCAATACTACGTTTAGATAGCGTACCTTCAATGGAATTGAGGATTCCTTCATCAAATTGTATACGCTTCAGAGTTCTTCAATGTGTGCTTTCTAATGGAGGTAAGGGGGTTGGATTTCTATCATCTAGTGCATCAACAATACGCTCTAGCGTTTTAGTAGCAACTTGTTGTTCTTCATTCTCTTCCTGGTAGTTGGATGGTGGAAGTCCAACATCCTCATCGATGGTCCGGATAATATTTTCTTCTTTAACAGTAGGCTCCATGTCCAATGCCTCTTCAACAGTAGGCTCCATGTACAATGCCTCTTCATGAGCTTCATCTTGAGATGGTAACTTATCACTTTGACTTGATGTGGGATTTGAAACATCCCCTAATGAGCACCTACGTTTTGCTTCAAGAATACTTCCATGGGGTGCTTGTTCAACAACTATTGTGGAAATTGAAGGTCCCTCTAGTGAATGCTTCCTTTTTTCTTGTGCTGGATTAATAGGATGAACCGTCGTATCCTCTATAATTGGATTTGGATTAG
>LPNX010558375.1:512210-551172 GCA_001517045.1 Pseudotsuga menziesii
GTGATGATGAAGGTGATGAAGGTGATGATGATGATGATGATAACGATGGTGTTGATGATAATGATGAAAATGATGTTAACTACAACGTGCATGTGTTTGGATTTTATAAAATGCACACGCGTTTGGCTTATACTAAATCACGTACGCGTTTTTTATTTACTAAATCACTCTCGCATATTGGTTAAATTCAAAAAAAAATTCCCACCAAATGATAAGGCCGAGCCTCCACCCATGCTTTCATGGAATTCCTATGCCTATGTGTCTGCTTTGTACTTTGCTTTGGATTCAACATGCCTATGCCTTGGAGTATGAGAAACCATGGCTAATTTAGCATTATATCCAAATTTCCAATATGCTCATGTTTAGCATTTCGTCTGATTATGCTGCACACCTCCATTTTTATGAGATTTTAGAAACAGATATGGTTTTTTTTGCAGATTCTAAATATGTAAATTTTAACAAGAATACATAATTTTTTCTATTTTTTTCTTATTTATCTTCTGTCATCACTCCTTAACTCAAAAAACACACTGTTAGTGTTTTTTCCATGTCTCTTTCGTTTCTCAACCATTTGAAAAAACATTGTATGGTGCACTAAAGAACACCAACCTCTACATGCTATAAAAAACTCACTTCCAAATAATTGCATTAAGACATTCAAATGTTGCACAAACAATTGACGTACCATTTTCGAGGTTTAATCTCTTAGATAATTAAAAACAAATTTAAAAATATTATTTTTATTATTGGAAAAATAGTCATGCACTAGTCCTATATGTTCTCTATATGTATACCGGTTTTTGTAAGTTTATTCCATCATTTAGACACTCAAACGCTGCACCCACAAAAACATATACCTTATAATTTGCCCCAAAAATTAAAAGTGCCTGTTAAAAAATATCTAACTTTATATAGTTAACAACATTTTCAATAGAAAAAAATTATATATTTGGAAAGGTCATTCAATTTCCTACATTTCTTGTTTTTTACTAATCACAAGATTCATTGTGTAAGTGTCTCAAAATATCCATGCAAGTTGATGGATGTCTATTTTTTCAATTTTGTATTGCATCTAACGTGCCAAAAGAGACCCTCAACTTCTTGCACACACCCAACTACGCAACTGAAACTTTTTCCATAGGATGAACATCTTCAAAGGGGGATTCCTGGTAATGGCTAAACTAATTCATCTTGTCCATATTGTTAATATCCTTCTTGATTTCCTCCATGAAGGCCAAAAGTTCCCTCATATTACTGTATAAGTCATCAATGTGTGATTCCAAACAGCTTAGCTAAAGCGAGTTATACTTGACATCCTCTAAAACAGAAATGGTACCCTGAAGTAATATGTTGATTGTTTCATAGACCCTTTTCATATTATTCTTAAAATATTCCATACTTTCCCAAATGGTAGCATACATATCCATCCAACTTGCCATTGTAAACCCTGTTGAGTAAAGTCTATGGAATTACTAGCCTACTACTCACCGTTCTTTTGTAAACTGCAATTGTCCAAGACAAAGGGAATCCTTTTAGAGGAAAGGGACTGAAATATTTGACATAATGAAAGATCAATTATATGACTATTCTCATCCCTCTGCACTGAGTGTTTATTTTCTATAGAATTTGCTTGCTCCCAAAAATTCTACACCATCGAGAAATGAACCCAGTACATTTCCTCCTTGTCTAAATTCATTTTTGTTCCCAATGAAGCACAATAACTCTCAAGTGTGTGAACCGGCTCAAAGGAAGGGGAATTGACCGAGGATTCAATGCTCATTAAAGCAAACAGTATCAACTGAGTCATGTCATGGAAGTTGGAGGCTTCACCATCATGTGCAGAGCCAGGAGTCCCGCTTGAAGGAGGAAACAAGGAATGGATGGAGGTGGGGATCAGGAACACCCCTATAATCCTTTATTTTTCCCAAACATCCTTTCTATACCCATGAGAGAAGTTCCTTGTCCTTAATATTATTGAACCCATTTAGTAACCTTGGTTTTGTATGCATAAACAACTCCTTACTCATTTCTGGCGCCTTTATTTGCAATCTCTTTAGCGATACCATTTTTTTCCTTTTTCACATGTCATAAACTTATGAAGTTTGGCTTGACAAGGTTGATAGTGACCCATTATAGTCCTGTTTGATCAATTTTAGGACTGGTTTATCTTGAATTTTCCCCTCTGGTTCTACTTGTATCAATGACCATTCAAGTATATGATTAGGATCATGTACAAACTTCTTCAATAATGAAACATGAAAAACATTATGCACTTTAATAGTGGGAGGTAGGGCCAGCTAATATGATATTGGTCCAACTCTACTTGGGCTCTCAAATGGTACAAAAAACCTAGATACCAACTTCTTACAGTTTCCTAGACTTAATGAATTTTCCTTACCTCTGACTTTCAAGAATGCTGGATCTCCCACCTGGAACTCCCTATACATTACTCCTTAATCAACATAATATGTATGTCTATCTTGGGACACTTTCAAATTATACTTGATTTTGGTCACTTGTTCCTCCATGTCCTATAGCAATCCCAATACAATTATCAACCTTTTGATAGGCTTGTCCCAATTCACTGGAACATTCCACCTTTTTCCATATAAGTCTTCAAACATACTCATCTTCACCGATTCTTGGTATCCATTGTTATAGGAAATCTCTACCAAAAATACGTATTATTTCCGCTTGGTAGGTATGTTCATTACATACATCCTAAACATATCTTCAATGACCTGATTAAATCACTCAGTCTACCCATTTGTTTGCGTATGATGAGATATGCTGGTATTGAGTTTGGTTCCAAATTCCTTAAACAAACCTTTCGAAAAGTTTGAAGTGAATATGGAATCTCATTTTGAAACAATTTCCTTAGGAATCCCATGTAACCTAGCAATTTCCTTCATATAAATCTCTGCAATATTTGTTGCTTTAAATTTTGGCAAGACATGTATAAAATGAGCAAATTTTCTCAATTTATTGACCACCACCATAATGGAGTCATGATGCTTCATTGTCCTCGGTAATTTAGCAATAAAATAAATAGTTACTATGTCCCATTTCCATTATGGAATTAGCCATGGATGAAGTAGACCTACAATATTTCTGCACTCTACTTTTACCCTTTAACATTAAAGGAACTTAGCAATGAACCTTGCTACCTCTTTCTTCATTCCCGACCAATAATACTCCTTAATGTCCATAATAGTTTTCTGATGGCTAGGATGGTGTACATATATGCATCTCCTATACTATAATCCTCATCAACTCATTGCTTTCAGGTTCATAAATTTTATTTTTGTATAGGAGAATTCCACTTTCCTCCAATTTGTAATACACATATTTCAATGGTGAGTTATCTGACTGTAAGGATATCTTAACTTGAAAATAATGCTTATCTTAATTCCATGGTTCCAATAATGTTCTCTTCAAATCTATTTTCCAACTACTAATGGCTATAATTTTCATCAATTGATTTCTTCTACTGAGTGCATCTGCAACTCGATTTTCTTTTCGCTTGATATGCTAAATTTCAAAATTGAATTCACATAGGAATTCCATCCATCTATCTTGAGGAGCATTCAAGTTGGGTTGTTCAAAGAAATACTTTAAATTATAATTATACGAGTTTAACTCAAATTTTTTTCCCACAAGGTAATGCCTCCACATTCTTAGAGCATGTAATGTAACTGTGAGCTCTAGATCATGGGTAACATACTCCCTTACATGATCCTTCAATTTTCATGATTCATAACAATCGCATGCCCTTCTTGCATCAGAAGTCCACCGAGTCCTTCCAGAGATGCATCGATGCATACCACATACTCCTTATCCAAATCCACAATCTTTAGAAGTGATGGACATTAAAGTAGTTCTTTTAGAAGTTTGAAACTAGCTTCACATTTCTGAGTTCATTTGAATTTTACACCATTATTTTGTAAAGATGTAATAGGATTTTCTACCTTGGAGAAAGATTCTATAAATATCCTGTAATATCCATCCAACCCCATACAGTATTTTACCTCAGATACATGTATAGGAGTGGTCCATTCTTGAAAATATTTTATTTTCATAGGATTCACAACCACTCCATCCTTTGAGATAATGTCAAATAGATATAACAACTGCTTTCGATAGAAAGTAAACTTACTCAGCTTAGGATACAACTAATTCTCTCTCAGAATTTGTAAGGTTACTCTCAGATGTTCTTTGTGTTCTTTATCTATCTTGGAATAGATTAATATTCTATGAATACAATAATAAACTTGTCCATAAATTCTTTGAATACACTATTCATTATGTGCATACATGTGGTTGGTGAATTTATCAGTCCAAAAGGTTGTTTTACTAATATACTCATCCTTAATACGTACTTGATGATAACACAATACCAAGTCGATCTTAGAGAAGACTCTTGCTTCTCGCAACTAATCAAAAAGATCATAGATCCTTAGTAATGGATAGTTATTCGTAATCATATCCTTGCTCATTTTTATGTAATCCACACATAATCTGATCAAGGTACCATCCTTATTTTTTCACGAAGAATATAGGCGCTCCCCATGGAGATAAACTTGGGTGTATATAACCCTTCTTCAACAATTCTTGTAATTACTTCTACAATTCCTTCAATTGAGGTGTGTTCATTCTATAAGGACCTTTGGATATTGGGATCCCTCCTGGTACCAAACCGATTTTAAAATTGAGATTCCTCTTAGTTGATATCTCCTTAGTGCGGATCGAATACAATTGATAACCCTTCCTGATACACTTCTTCATTTGCATCCTTGCTATTTGTCTAACAAATATTGGCCTTGGGATTTCTTTTATTTGAACTGGATTCATGTATTAATCTAGACATGTGATGGTTTTGTCATGACAATCCATAATGAAAAAATGTGGTTCTAGGTAATCTATCCCAATAAAAATATCATATGAAACAAGGGGAATCATATCTAAATCAACTCTTGTATGAAACCCATTCATCTCGAAACATCAACCCTCAATCATTGAAATACTATTTCATTTCATACCAGTGGCTAACTACACCATTCTAGACTATGGTAACTTACTACTCACTAAGTGACATCTTTCAATCACATTATCATTAATGTAACTATAAATTAAAATTGAAATTGGCGCATCAATAATCTTACCTTCAATCTCGATCATGGTTGATTGATTGTCTACTTGGTCATTATCCAGAGTTGCATAAATTCAAGGTATGTTCTTTGCTACATATTCTACTATGGTAGCTTCTTGAACACTATATATGTTGGTCCATTTATTAATTCTCTTTGGACATTTCTTAAGATAGTGATCACCTCCAAAGTTCCAACATTTAACTTGATACTGTCGCCTTTGTATTGCAAACTCAACCCTCTTTGATTCAATAGGAGGGATTTGTTCTTTGGAAAATTTAATCTAGTTATATTTAGCATTGAGAGGCTTAGAACCCTTTTTCCTATTATTTTGTTTGTATTTTAGTTTACTTCTCTACAATTTGTGCATATCCTATCTTCCTTTATATATTTTCATACAAGCATTTAGCCTTCCTTAGAGGTTCCTTCAGAGTACGAGGTTCATCATAAGTAATTTTGTCCCTATATTATGTTGGTAATCCACTAGGAAATCACTGGATTTTAACCTACTCATCTTGAATGAAACCAACATACCTCAATAGTTCCAAGAACCTTTTCTCATACTCCTCCATAGTCATATTACCCAATCTAAGTTCAAATAACTCCTACATTTTCTTATTGTAATGTTGTTGAGGCAGATATTCATGCTTAAAATACTTTTGAAATGTTTTCCATGAATTTTGATTTTCATTAATATTTTCACTTGCTTAAGTTGCTCCCACCACCGATAATCCTTTCCCTTAAGATTGTATATGGAAATTCAGGCCTCCTGATTATCATAAGAAATTATGCAACTGCAAATATTTCTTATTTTCCAGCGACCACATTTATGCACTTTCCCTCAATTTCTCTCCATTAAAAATAGGAGTTTTGATTTTTTTGAGTTCACCCTGTAATCAATACTCATCATATTTCCTATTTAGGTACCTTCTAGATAAGGTATTTGACTTGTTTCCAGATGCATCCTTTCTGTGGTGACTTTCAATTGATTTTCCATGGAAATGATGTCCCGTCCTACTTACAATTCCACTTCTTGAATGTTGATATCTCTCAATAAATTGTATGCTTAGGGAATATTCTTCTTCTCCTCTCATAATGGAAGAGACACATTGCACATAATTCTACAACTGAATCAAGTTTTGTAACATTTGTAGATTCACCTGGTTCTATTGCTCTAAGCTATGCAATATTTTTCCATTTTTGGTCTATAATATTTTCAATGTTTGAATAAATTCATCGGCCTCCACCTCTGTCAGGTAGCCACTAGATTCTGTCATTTGGGAACTCATCCCTACTTCCCCAATGATATTGGGAAGTTATGATTCATCTTCCATCTTCACTGCACCACTTTTGATTTAATCTAGCAATTTGAATAGTGTGACAATTTTTGTTAGACTCTAAAACATCCATGTAGACATACTTTAAACTTATCATGCATGTATATTTATTTTTGTGGGTTTCATTCAATGGTTTAATTATATCATATACAATATGACATAATTATTTGTTCTATAACCCTTGAAGTTCAAGAGCTGAAAAATTTTCTCTGATACCACTCTATAACATACTCGGTTACACTAAAAAAAACTCATCAACCACCCTAGAACATCCAAAGAACCTCGGATTAAAATACAAAGGAAATAATTATAATTTGTCCTTAACCTAGAAACATTTTACTTGATGAATAAACACTCTAGGCATAGACAATTCACCACACTTAGACAATTCTTGAATAATTTAACTTAACAAGGATTTCTCACAGGAAGCATGCATTCATAGTGGCATAATTTCCCTGAAGTAATCTTCTTTTTAAGTGAATTGCCATTACTATTGACAATATCAATACTAAATGTCTATTATCATATGAGTTCTTCATTATTACTCATACATGAGAAGATTCATAACATATATGTAAGAATTCAACATGAATATCCAAAGCACAAGCTTCTTGTTCAACACAAAATAGTAAACCAAATTATTCAGAAATCATTCCAATCAGTAAAATCATAAATAGATGACATAGAGAACATGTGTCCACATAATAATTAAGTTAACACAAAGAATTCAAATATTTCAAAGAACATTCCATCTTTAAATCCATATGTTGTATAAATAATAAACTAATTCATAGCACAAGTACTTAAATCTTAATATTTTACATCATGAGAAATGTTGGCATCGTGTCTGCTGGCCCAGGTTCAAAGTTCCTTGTCCGTTAAGAAATCCAAAGATATCGACTTGATAGAGTATAACTCCATCGAAAACACCTACAATGCAAGTGATTTCTCACCTGAGATATCTATGGGGACTTCCAGAACCAGGTTTTTGCAGTTATGGAAGGGTATTTTCTTATTACAACATCATTAGGCCACTCAACAGAAACCAAGGAATGGACTTCTCGCATCATACATACATTAGAGAATAAAAAATAATGATCCGTCAACACACATATACAACAAGTAAAATATATAGATTCTAACACATATTAAGCAACATTACACAGTATTATGCCATTAGATATTTGAAAAACACATAATAGTTCATTCACAACAAGCATAGATATTGGAGACACAAAGAAACATATTTAACGTGGAAACCCATATGGTAAAAAGCACAAATGCACTCTTCATCTGGCATGAGTAATGTTTAAATGCCTTTAGTCTACGTACATAGCCTGCAAACTCTTCTCTAGATATTCTTTACAATCAATGATGTTTTTATTCTTCTCATTCTCTCAGTTTCAGGTCTCTCTTCATCAGGTCCCTCTCCCTCTCTCTATCCTTCTCCTCTTTTGGTTATCCGCACACAGCTTGGATCGACCTTATAATATTTTTACATTTCTTATTTTAATTGTTGACTAGTTCTAACTATCAGTTGACAAGTTGTTCTACTTGTTCAAAACATCGTATTACATTAATAGATGCATTATCAGCCCAATTTACAATCATACTTTATTCCTAAAATAGATTATTAGTCTAACCACCTATTACCCAAAACTATGTCGAGTTCGTAGTTTTTACTTTCTCTTCTCCTCTTTCGTTGTAGCTTCTTCTGTCGTGATATTTTCTCTTCTTGCAACCAGAATCTTCATTTTTCCAAACAAAACTCTGTTGTCTTTTCCTAGGGCCAACAAGCCCCCAAAGCTCACCTGTGGCTCATTCTGATCCACTTTAGTCCAAAATTTCTATCGAATTGTGTTTACTATGAAACTCCTAACATATTTTCATTACTACTTCAGCATCTTGTTGCACCTCTTCCTGTACTTTCTGCATTTGTTCCACAAGTTCAGAACTGATATGCTATGAAGTTGTTATTCAAGTCGTACCTAGTGCCTATCACACCCTTTCATGGATTGGGTGGATTGTTCCTGTAACTTTCTCTACTTCAATCTGTAGTGTTGCGACATGATCTGTTCATTGTTGTTGTTGTGTGCATATTTTAACAACATGCTGCTATAATATTTTCAAATCAGCAACCTTGCTCATATTTTATAGTGGAGGAAATTTTTTCAATTCATTCTTCATCTTATTAAAATTTTCTTCGGTAGTATGAAGATGCTCTGTTACCAATTCTAGCTCTGTATTATCCATCAATGCTTCCCATGACTAAGAAACCTACTCATATGCTTTGGCACAAAGTGCCTCGACCTCCTGAATCTTCTACACAGTTTCACTAACTACCTTTCGTCAAGCTTCTAGTACCTCAGGGGGTGTACTGGGAGTCAAATTTGTTTCCATTTCGGTGACTCGTTTGCGGAGGTTGACAACTACCTCCCCAAGCTAGAAAATTCTATCCTCTAGAACCATCTCAGTTGTGATTCCCTCTTCAAATAATTCATTGCAAGTAAGCGTGACAACTTGTTCCAACCTCTGCTTGTTTTCCTACCATGTTTTTGCTTTATGCTTTGTCTCCTTGATTTTTTTTAAACGATGTGATGTTATTCTTGGAGTTTGTGAGTTGGTTAAACACCCAATTCTCTTTTTTCTTCATCTCCTCTACTGGATTCAAATGAACACTATGTAGTAGATACATCGAAACTATAGAAACATAAAGGTTCGCATGACCAATATCCTTAATCATGGAATTATGTTCTGGCATACCTAAGTCAATTTCCTTAGAAATTACTTGAATATTTCTATGTGGTGACATCAAAGGTACCTCGACAGGTCACTCCTCATACAGGCCAACTCCTTCCTGTGACACAACCGGATATGGTTCTCGGTCGATCGCTACTCGAACTTCTTTTACTGTGACACAAAGAGTCTGTAGTAAGTATGTAATGCCACTAACCAAGTCAGTATTCCTTTCATCAATATTTTTGCAAGTTTCATTTTCCACTTCCTTCACTCAATATCATATGAGATTATAGTCATCATTTTCAATACTGACAATTTTGGATGTGTCATCGACATTTCACTTCTTATGAATCTGCTTGGATTGTTTCAATGTTTTTATCTTATCCCCCAGTTCTGGATCTACCGGGGTATCGCTAGATTCTTCTTTGTTGTGATATGGAGAAATTATTGGGCTTTCTTCAGCTTGTGGATCTCCTTCCTGATTTCCTGGTGTTCCATCCTATCGCGACTCAATTTCAACATATAGTTAATCATCTGCGACAGGTTGTCTCCACTCTTCAGGTCAGTCTCAAACAATTGTTTCAATATCTTTAGCGGATAGCTAAAACTGTGTA
This sequence comes from Pseudotsuga menziesii, assembly GCA_001517045.1. Taxonomy (NCBI): domain Eukaryota; kingdom Viridiplantae; phylum Streptophyta; class Pinopsida; order Pinales; family Pinaceae; genus Pseudotsuga; species Pseudotsuga menziesii. The sequence continues at coordinate 522,048 of LPNX010558375.1, forward strand.
GTCATCCATTGATTGTCAGGGTCTTGTCTCAACTGTAGTAATATGTGGTGAGCCCCGACCAAAAATCTTATAATGTGGCAGAAACCTTGTACAATCTCTTCAGTAATCATTTCCTGCTTTCCAATGTAATACCTCAGTCCCACACCTTGTAAGTAGAATTCAATATTATTATCCCTCTATTGGTGTGTATTTCCCTTATCATACCAAAGGTTCAGGTATCGCGTCCCTTGACATGGTACAGGTACATCCACCCCCTGGTATTCTGGTGGCTCTTCCCATGTGACAAATGAGATCAAAATCAAAATCCATGAATAGTTAAAAGGATTACCGTTTTCGTGAGCATCGGTGGCATATGCTAGAAATTCATTCAATAAGTAGGTTGACCAGTTCATCTGGATGCTCGTAGAACACTGCTCTACCACAACAATTGTTCTGGAGGTACACTGGTTTGGTCACAAATTACTTAACAATTTGCTTGATAATACTTTTGCAGTGAACCAAACCTCAATGTCATAAATAGAGGCAATGGAGAAGCCTCTCTTATCTCTAGACAAGTTATATTTTTGTTTCATCCTATTGACAAGACCCATATCCTATTCCTTTTCAGTGAATAAGTGCTCTAGGTCAACCCTGCAAGAGGAAGTTATGTTATTGATGTTATTAGGTCAACATCCACTAAAATATTTTGATCCAGCCATAGGCATCCTCCATGGAAACAAACCAACAGTTTCTTGAAACGTGTATTAGATTCTATGGTGCGACCAAAATGTGGCATGTGCATCAACAACAATAATCTTGACTTGTGTATTCCTCGTTCCCATTCCATTGGACCAAGTGAATATGTCCATATTCAGTCTCTTAGATAATGGTCATGTACTGTGACATGTCAATTTCAAGGAACTTTTGAAGATCATGGTCTATGAATCCCATCATATTCAAGTTCGGTAGAATGTATGTCATCACATGGACTCCTTTTGGGCTAGTTGGATTCACCAACGAATATTTGGAATTCTTACCAATAGTGACTTTAGGTGCCTCATCTGTTCGTGGAGGAATATAACTAGGAAACATGGTTTTCGAACTAGATCCTATTTCTTTGGCATCATGCAGAGATTTTGTTCTCTGTTTATGAGAAGTTCCACAGTCAGTCTATTTTCTTCTTGATCAGTTGGTCGATGCCAGTCGCGAAACAACTTGTAGAATCTCTTGAATGATAGGAATGGAGGGAGGAACGTCCATTCCAGATGCATGAGTAGTAATGGTTCTCAACATAGGTATTTCCATAACAGTCAGATGGCTTTGAATTCAAAGTAGTTGCAGATAGATAACTCAGCTCAAGAAGTTAGTCAGTTGGATGCAAATGAATGAACACACTTCAGCACGAAGATGAAATAGGTTTACGCATGCCAGAAGTCGTTCTCTTATGTGGGTCTACAATAAATGGATAAGGTGGTGGCTAATTCTATCACATGGAGCAATATTTCCAATCATCGCAATAAAAATTGTCCATCAAACTATCACTTCACTTGTCAAGACATAGGTAGTTATTGTGCATTAATGACATATGTGGCCAAAAAACATGCCGCCAAAATCACCCGTTACCTCAAATTAACTGTTATCCAACTGTCACTTGTGACAAAATTCCATCATGCGATAGCAATATTCTTGTGACCTAAATTATCTTGCTACATACCTATAGTCTACAACAACATTCTTTACTTGCAACAAAATAATAAACTTGCGATTTTTTTTGGATTTTTACCTTTGTTTTTTCAGTCGATTGAAGTGTAGATATCCTAATAAGGATTTAGTTGAATTCCATTTACCAACCCCTTGAAGGGTGTACCATCTAATTTATGTAATTGGACTGCACCTCCTTCAATGATACGAATGGAAATATATGTTCCCAGCCAATCTGTTTGAAACTTGAGAGGTTGCTTCAAAAAATTACTGTTATATAGGAGGACAAGATCTCTGATATGTAATTGCTTAAACTTAATGTGATGAACATTCCATGCTTTCTGTCGCTCTTTTTCGACAGGCCAATGATATACTATGACAAATCGATCTTCTTCCAACTGTACCAACTACGACAATCTTTCTTGTATCGCACCATCATCTAACATCTCAATAATTGCAGCTATCTTGAGACTGGGTACAATTAATTCTAGTGGCATGACAACTTATTTTCCATAAGCCAATCTAGACGAAGTTTACCCTAACAATTTTTTTAATGTTGTGCAATAAACCCATAATATTTTAGGTACCTTCTGATCCCAATCATCCCCTTGAATATTACATATTTTTGTCAATGCATTCTCCAAGATCTTATTGAATGTTTCGATAACACCATTTTCTTATGGGTGATATGGTGTTGTCTTCCAGTGTTGAATCTGAAATTCCTTATTTAATTTGTTGATCAACCAATTCATAAAATGTATACCTGGATTGCTTACCAAAATTTGTAGGAATCCAAATCAAGTCACAAAATGGTCAAATAAAAATATTACAGCAGTCATAGCAGTAAAATCCTTTACTAGTGTTGATTCATCCCATCTAGTTAAGTATTCTATCCCAATGATTATATAATGTGCACCTATTGTTTTCCTGGTGGGTTGATGGGACCCACAAAGTTAACCACCTATTTATCAAATTCCTGCAAAGTCACTTGTGGTAGCAGTGGCATCTCATCTCATCGCATCAGTTTTTTGGTCCTTTGACAAATATCACATCTACAATAGTAGTCCCTAGCATCTGCATGCATAGTATGCCACCACAATCCTACCTATAATAGCTTGTGAACTGTTTCTTTTCCTACACAGTGACCTCCTACGACACTAGCATGTGCTTCATTTAATACCAACAGTCGCTCATGTTCCAGAACACAAGGATGGAGTATTTCATCTAGTCTCATCTTATATAATTGCCTCGCAATCAACTGGAAATCTACAACTTTTACAATTAAAGCCTTACAATCTATTGTATTAAATCCTTCTGGTGTATATCTTGTAGTTAAAAGATGTAGAATATCTTTGTAGTGGTCATCAATAATCTTAACTGTAAACAACTATGAGTCAGGAAGATTATCGTCAAGATTCATAGGCTCTTATCCACTTTCCAACCTTTGCATATGGTCTAGTCCTAAATTTAGTCGATTTGGTTTGACAATAATCTCAAAGTCAAATTCTTGGAATAGGAGAATCCATCAACAAATCTCCCCCCCCCCCAACATCGGCTTATTGACCAAATACTTCAATGTAAAATGATCTGTATACATCTTGAAGTGTCCTCCCAATAGCTAATGTTGAAACCTTTGGAGAGCATATACAATAGAAAGTCCTTCTCTTTCGGTGTGAGTATAATTCATTTTCGTCGCCGATAGTTTTCTACTAGCAAATGCAATGGGGTGATCGATAGAACCCTCACTAGATTGTGAAAGTACAATTCCAAGCGTGACAAATGACACATCGACATCTACATCAAATTATATTTTCCAATCTAGAAATACCAATATAGGTGTTGTAACGATATTATTTTTAAGAACATCCAAAATCTATTGACATTGCTCATTCCATTGAAACTTGACATCTTTCTTCAACATTTTTTCCATATTAGTTGTAATCTTTGCATATCCTCTGATGAATTTTCTATAATATTTCATATGTCTCAAGGTAGTTCTCAATTGTTTGACTGTCGAGGGTGGTGGTAGGTCGACCATAACCGTAATCTTGGCAGGGTCCATCAGTATTCCATCTTGATAAACCACATGACCTAGCAAGATGCCAAAGGGGCACAAAAAATGCACTTCTTTAAATTAAGTTAAATATGGAACTGTCTACATCAGTAGAGCATCATTCTGAGACTCTCGATGTGATCTTTTACTAGTCCATATACCATCGATTCATCAAAGTATACTTCAAGAAATTTATGGACAAAATTTTAAAAACCAGCTATGACTATTTTAGAAAAAATAACAAGATCATTCTTGAGACCAAAGGGAATTACTGTGTATGGGAAGCATCCCCATTTTATCACGAATGTCATTTTGTACCTATATTCATTTTCAATCCTTATTTGATGGTAACCAGAGAATCCATTAGTAAATGAATATACTTCTTGTCCTTTGACGCTCTCCAACACTTCATCTGTAAATGGGGTCGAAAATGGATCATGCAGGCATGCATCATTTAGCTTCCTCGGGTCAACATAGATATAGAATTCACCAGTTTTCTTGTCTTGCACTAGCATAGGAATAATCCATTCATATTCCTCAATAGATTCTATAATTCCTGCATCTAGCATTATGTCTAACTCTATATTGACTTTTTATTTATATCTTGGATTGATTCTATATGGTTGTTGTTTGATAGGTTTGGTGCCGGGATTCATGGAAATATTCATTTCTCTAAGATCACCAACAATTTACTTCATTTCTAAATTTTTTTGTGGAGAACAGATCCTCGAATTCATGTAATAAGTTAGTAATCTTCCCTATGGTCGCATCATCCTAATAGTCTTCGATATTGGAAAATTTTGAGTTCTTAGAGAAACCGTTATTTACTTTATTTACTTTAAGAGGATTCATAAACTTGTCACTTGATACACCTAACCCCTCCACTGCTCGAGTACCCTCTAATTTAGAAATATTTATGTCACGTGGATCATCATCATCAGGTTCACCTGTTATATTGTAGCACTCCATCCAATGTTGAATGGTCGCACTACTCTGATGGAAACTTGTCATCGACACAGGAATATCTTCAAATATATTAGTTTTAATTATTTTCAAAGTAACATCAATTGTCATATTGTCATCAACAAACTCAAACGTATGCGTGAAACTCGAAACTAGCTCTTCCCAGTCAATTGTTTCTCGTTGCAGCTCAAACGACGTATACTAGTTTCTTGGTATCATGTACAATGTGTGTATGAACCAATGAACCCATTCATGTCATGATGAAATCTCCCATGTCATGTGACAATGCTCAATATCCTCAACAGGATTAGTCAATCCTGTATACTTTTTACCAGTATAGAGCACTTTCTCTCCAAATCAGAATCCCAATAATCTTCATCATTTAGTCCATTATGAAATAGACTGCTTATGAGAAACCCACCATCTTGTAAGTGTAGCCTTCAATGCAACATCCAGGGATAATAAGGCTACAGTTCAAATACTTTCTCTTCAAACTCTGTAAGAAAGGATTACAAGTTAGGTAAACCTTCATAGGTAGGTAGATCACATACCTCAGTAGCTACCTGTCACACAGATTTCATGATTCTTGTGCATTTTCGCATTGATACTTCATGTAATTGATTCTTCCATATTTTCATACCTTCTCCTAAGTCTAAGGATAAGGAACTAATGCTTCGCCAACTAAGTTTTCCTTCAGTTGTCAAATTAACATAGTCATCCATCGTAGAAGTAATATTGTATGTATGATCCAGATATCCATCTTGTCCTTCATTGTTTACCTACTCGACATATCTCTGACCTTATAGAGGATCAATTTGAGAAACCACTCATAGATCTACATCCTCAAATGTTAATATCCTCTTCTTAAAATTTATAATGGTTTGATTGTCAATATCCCAGTTAATCCACAAAATTGTGGGATATGTATTCCTATCATTAACAATTTCTATAACCTCAAAATATGCATATCTTCGGACTCCTATCTTGGCAGGAACTTGTCTCAGTAGACCAATAGGAAAAACCTTCGACTAGTTTGCTAATCTCAACTGAACAAGAGACCATACTAGTCTCGGATTTCCCATACTTTCCCCTTTCTATCTGGTGATAATGTTAACATCTGAGGCTATATGGACATTCATAGTCATAGTCATCTAGAATAATATAATCCATGTCATAATCACCTATATGGGCATTCATCCTTAGCCCGCGACTAGTTTTTAGTCTTTTTCCAATGTGGTTAACTTTATTTTATGGTCGCACACTTGTTTGAGGTTCTTCAACTAAAGCTGCTAGTTCTGCCATAACATATTTATCTTTTATCAATGCTAAACAACTTCTAAAGAAAGCGTTCAATGTACTGGCATTCTCTGTCGGTTTTCTTAGAAATAAATGTTCAAATCGTTGAGGCATTTCCAATTTTGGTTCTTCATTCGGACCAAAATAGAATTTGATGCCTGAATTATGTCGATGAACACATGACACGAATCAAAGAACACTTCCTTTTATTTCTGGACATCAAATGGCACTTTCTTTTTTGGTTTCAGTCGAACTCTTGGTTGTCTGCACAACGCTTCTTGATCTCCTCCAATCGCAACACCTCCTCTTCCTATGACAACACTATTAGGATCTTGAGGTTCAGCAGAAATATTCTGAATGTTTGGATTGACATTTCGAGATGGGTTCTAGTTTCCCATGTTTTTGGCCTTCCATTTAGCAATCAACTGGGGAAATTATTCAACAGTGTGGTCCATTTCTTTACAGTATAAACACGTCGATGTAGGATTAGTGAAATATATGGAAAAATTTCTAGGTTGTCCACAATTATAACAAATAACTTGTCCTCTTCCCCAACCAAATTCTCCTCATCCTTGACCTCTAAAAAGACCACCCCCGTAGGTTGAGGGTATTGTTCCTGAGATCGATCGGCTTATAGTTTTTCATAGTTTTTCATTAGATACGTGTCAATTGTTTTCTCCTACAACAACTGATATACCCTGCATCCTTTATCATCGTGACCCACTGATCGAAAAAAAATACAATATATGTTGGATGGTGCACTTACTATTTTCTGTACATGCAAGAATTCCTCCACTAATGTCCTCTAGTCTGAAAATTTCTACACCAGGGAATTCCTTGTGAATTTATAGGATTTGGTGCTTCTGATGCAAGATAATTCATAAATGTTGGACACGAGTCTTTATGATGGCCTTTAGTTATGCATATTGTACACCAGAGTTCCTCTTGTACTTCTTTTCCTTTCTTGATATCTTATATTCGCAACGTGAGGCTGGAAAGTTGTGACTATGTCTGCATCATTCCCTTACCATTTTATCCGACCGATGAAGCTTCCAACTTCATGGCAAGCTCGAGAGCTTTGCTTTAGGATACAATATTTTGTTGCATCAAGGGAATACATATATGCAATAGCATCACTACAATAAACCATTCTTTATTTTGGACATTTGACATTTGAAAACTTACTTTGGTCATTAGAGTTTTAAATATTTGGTCGAAGTCCCAAATAGACTCAGTCGACAACTGCTTGACCTCTTTTAATTATGTGATGCATTGTGACTCAGATTTGGGATTTTTGAACTCTTCTATCAGTCCCGTTTAGATCTGATCCAATGATTTTTTAATGATATCTATTGGGACCACGGATAATTTCATATACCAGTTAAGCACACGACTTCTAAAGGTTGTGATCATTTGGTCTCTTTTTATAGACTCATCTTGGACCTATTGCACTATCCATACAACTTCAAATAGGAACCAATGTTGCTCAGGGTCCTCCGGTAACTTTATATCACTTCATATCATTGTGTGTACTCATGCTATTGTTGAATTAAACGTCCCACTGGTAGGAATTCCTTCACTACTATTTCCATTATTACAGTTACTATGATCGACAAAAGCACTTGGTGATGTGTTTTTATGTCTTACCTCAAGTTCTAGAGATGTACACAGGTATGTCATAGTCTTGATATGGATGATCTGGTACCTCCTCCTCTTCTTCTTCAAATATAAGTCGATATTACTCCTCCTCATTGTAGGAATCTTGTCAATTTTGCTCAAAATATTTCTTGTGACATTACCTTGGGTCTCTATGCACAAGGATTTATTCGTTGGACTCCATCCTCATAATCCCTTTTTCACGTACCAAGATCTTTATCCACAGTTTAAAGGATTTCAAATAGAGCTCTTGAGGTTATTAGAAGAAATATCTTTTTGTTTCACTGTATGACCTTATAGTATCAACTGCAATCTCAGTAATATATACTTCCAGAATACTATCAACCCAAAATTTGACAACCCAAGTTATAGGATTATTAATTCTTTTTAGTTGTTGGATCAACTGAGGACTCCACTCTATGGGTGCTCTACCTTGAAATTTTTTCTTCTGAGTTGCTAGTTTTTACAACCATTCATGCCATAGAAGGGGAAATCCACTAAATAAAATCTCATGAATGGTTGTGTAAATATATTTTCTAACCAATCTATCGGGCTCAGTCGTGATCCTTTACTTTCTTCCTGTGCAAACCCTTGTGCTTTGTAGTCAACCCAATCTTGAATTTCTGGTTTAGTTGGGTACCAAAACATATCCTCATTATAATTATTCAAATCTCGGAAATGAACCATTTGTTGGCATCTTTTATGCTGACCTAGGTTCATACTTCCATGTCTGTCAACAAAGCCCAAGATATCGATGCAAGTGATGTCTCACCCAAGATATCTATGGGGAATGTTAGAACTAGGTTTCTACAGTTATGGAAGGGTATTTTCTTATCATGGCATCATCAAGCCACTTGACAAAAACCAAGGAATTCACTTCTGGAATCATACATACATTAGAGAATAAAACATAATGATATTTCGACACACATAGACAACATGTGAAATATATAGATTCTAACACTATTAATCGACATTCCACACTATTATACCATTAGATATTCGAAAACCTCACAATAGTTCATTCACAACAAACATAGATATCAGAGACACAAAGACACATATTTAATGTGGAAACCCATACTGGAAAAACCACAAAGGCGCTCTTCAATTGACATGAGCAATGTTTAAATGCCTTTGGCCTATGCACACATCCTACATACTCTTCTCTAGATCTTCTTTACAATCAATGAGGTTTTTACTCTTCTCATGCTCTCAGGTTTAGGTCTCTCTTCATCAGGTCCCTCTCTCTCTCTATCCTTCTCCTCTCTTGGTCATCCACACACAACTTGGGTCGACCTTTTAAGCTTTTTACAATTCTTGCTTTACTCATCGACTGGTTCTTTGTCAGTTGACAGGTTTTTCTACTAACTCAAAACATCTCGTTACATTAATAGAGGCACTATCATCCCAATTTACAAGCATACTTTATTCCCAAAATAGACTATTAGTCTAACTACCTCTTACCCAAAACTATGTCGAGCTCTTAGTTTTGACTTGCTCAACTACTCTTTTGTCGTGACTTCTACCTTCATGATATTTGCTCATCTTGTGCCCGGAATCTTCATTTTTTCGAAATAAAATTTGTTATCTTTTCCTAGGTCCAATAAGCAACTGGCTATGTGTTAGTCATGCTCCAGAAAACCATAGGATTCCTTGGTCATATCTCTCATCAAGGTGCCACCCTCTACCTGAACTATGAATCCACTAGGAGAACTGTCAAGGTTGTCAAAGGATAATAAATGAGTGAACAAGGAAATCCTCACCGGATTATCTATCATTAATTAGCACTCACCAATTCCACACCAAGGGACATGGTTCTTTCTCCACAGTTTAGGAATTTGGCACTAGCCATTTCTACACCAAAAAACACGGTTCCTTCCTTGATTTCTATTCCAAAAAACATAGTAGTAAAATACCCTATACTAGGCCACACTTTTAACCAATGCCCAGAATTCCACTAAAGAAAGTTCACACATTGTTAATCATTTCAGTGGTAACTTAGTTATTGATAGGACATGGCAATCAATGCCCAACAAATATCAAAATTCAATTTCATAATCAAGGTCGAATGATTGATTCAGAACTCGCACCCCATCAAGTAGAACAGTTCACATCTAAAAATGACCAACCAACAACTTCCCTGCCCTCTCGAATTCTTCTTGCATGCTTACTTTTGGATGCATCGCCAACTTCACCCACATGGTCTCTCCATAAATACTCACGTCTTAGCTTATGCCACTAATCCTCATTAGCACATAATTAAAGATTAAGGGTAATAAAAAAGGTAACAATTATCAAAATATAATTAAAGAAATTTTGGCTCAAGGTTACTAGGAAAAGGTCATGTTATAAACCCCATTTGCCTATCTAAAACCCCCTTACCTTCTCACTTGTGGATTCATAGTCCCCTATTCTCTCCAACATTTTCCTCAACCACAACTAATTGTATTGTTATATTAATATTTACATAGTACAAATTGTTCAACACTTCAGGCATTCCGTAATCAAAATTTACATCATTACATCAAGGGTTCAAACTAGGGTGTTGCAATTTGTGCTTACTTTTCTTATGTAGTGCTAACAATTTAATGTGAAGCAGGTATCTCTTGATGATTTATAGGTTATCCTCACTTTCTCAAATATGCCCTAGGGTTAGTGCAAGTTTGGAGCAACCATATCCGGTTGGACTCTTAATAGTCGAATCTGACTTTCCTGTTTAATAGTAAAATAGGAATAATATATTATATGATAATATTACGATGATGTCTTGGCCTTAAATATGGCTTGGACACTTGATGTTGAGGAGACGCCTCCTTTCATAATAACTTAATTAACCTAACTATTAATTATTTAATTATTATCTTATTTATGTTCGTTACATTGCCACTCCCTTTAAGGGAGCTTTGTCCTCAAAGCTTGAGTATTTCCTAATGTCATCCTTCATTCTGAATCGGTGTCGGTATTAGAATCGGATGAGATTTCTGGTGCAGAGACTTGCACTTCCTTTCCATTGATGATTCTGCATTGTATTGTCTGATTATTGCTACATTTATGGCCAAGGATCCAGACATCACCGCATCGATGACATATTTTTTTCTTCTTTTTTCCATTATTAGAGTAACTGTTAGATGACTTCGACCTATTTTCCATTTCATAGGCATATGATTGATGTTTGTGACATTGATGGCCAGGGGACCAAGTATCTTCACAATACCTACATTGCGTCTCTTTTTCTTGTCAATAATGGTTATCACCTCTTGTTCTTATTCCTTCCAATTTGCGTTTTGCGGCTTTGGATTTATTCCTTGCTACTTCTATGTTAGGTATGTCATGTAACTTTAACTCTTTTTGGAGGTACGGTTTAAGACCTCCTAAATAGGTTTCGAGTATTTGCTTGTCATACAAACCAAATACTCGTGTCGATAAGGATTCCCACTGATGTGTGAATTGCTCAACGCTTCCAACCTGTTGTAATCTGGTAAGTTTACTGAAAAATGCATCTTCTTTGGTTCCTTGAAACCTATTAAAAAAATTATTTTTGAACAAGTTCGAGGTGTAGGCGAAATTGTCTTTCTTCCACCATAAGTACCAATTATAGGCGTACCCTTCCATATGCATTGACCCATATTTCACCTTCTCCTCATCGGATTGAATATTGTAAATGTCGAAGTATTATTTTTCCTTGTTTAGCCAGGAAACGCATTGGTCTTCACTTCCATTGTATTTTGACAACTATATTTTTGCATTAGGTGGGTACACTATGTAAGGATGATAGGGTTTTCCTTTTGCTTTACCATTTGATGCTGGCTTAGAGCTACTGGACGATGCAAGTGACATACTTGAATTGCTTTGTTGTTGGCGGTGATTTTTAGTTTTTTTATTCTCTACTATCTTACTGATAGCATCTATTTTGTTGTTTAATCGTGCCTCCATATCTAGGTGTTTTTTTTTCTATCTCTTGTTTAAGTGTCGCATTGTTAATCTTTATTTATTTTTTCAAATCTTCTTGATTCTTTGCGATTGTTTCATGTGTGGCAACATGAAATGAGACATCTTGGACTGTTGACTTGGTCCGGACTAGGTATGAGTCTTTGTAACACCTTGATTAATGTATTATGGTTATGTGTCATGGTGCTCAAGTTCTATGTTAAGGTGTTTATGTTTTGAGTCATGGTACTCATTTTGTTATCCAAGTCTTTTTGTTTTTCATTCAAGATGTCAAAATTTTCATCCAGCCTTCTTTCTAGTACCAGAACAAGCTCGTCTTTGAGTATTGTATTGTTATTTTTCATCTCTTCCTTCAATATTTTTTGGTTAGCGACAAGAGACTTGATGTCCTTCTCCATTTTTTCAATTTTCTCTTATAGTTCCGCCATGGTCTTGGACCTTCTATGCGGGGTGTGTACTTCGACACTATTTTGGCTTGTGAGGAATGGAATTTTTTTTTAATAATAATAAGTATTAATTATTTAATTAATATTGTTGTTGTTGTTGTTTTTATATAGAATGTATATAGTTTAAACTATATAAACTATATATTAAGTTTTTTTTTAAATATTATAATAATAATATTTTATTATATATAATATTTTATTTTTTATTAAAAAAAAATTGCAGGTTTTAGGGTTTGTCGTGTTTTGGACTATGCGCGAGAAGGATGAGATGATGAAAAACACGCGTAGGGAAGTGAGGAAATGTAGCATGTGGGTGAAAGGGGAAAACGGAGGTGAGAGGGTGATGGTGATGGCGCAGCAAGGGACGCGGTGGGTGGTGGGTGCTGGAGTTGGAGGGCGACGGCGACGGCGCAGTAGGGGAGGCGCTGGTGATGACTCGCGGATGGAAGGTGATTATTTAATTGTTATCTTATTTATGTTCATTTCAAAGTTGTAGGTGATGGAGTATTCTCCCTTCTATTTGCATTTCTCGCTTTCCTTTATATTGATTTATCCTTGAATGCTCCCGATGAGGATTAGAATAGTTTTATATTAGTTGTTAGATTAAGTGCATCTTGCATTTCTAGACTTAGTTTCATTTCATTTAATTCATAAATCAAGACTATGGTAGTTTGGCCATAACTGAAGGTTTAGCCACTTTCAATGGAGGAAGGTCTAATTGGGCTCTTTCATTAGGTGAACCTATGTAACTATAAACAATGGACATTTTAAACCCTAAACCCTCGACTCTAAACAATGGACATTTTAACCGTTTTATTTCCTTTTCTTTCTTGTGACAATTCACTCCTAAATGTTCTACAAGTTTTATTTTTTAGTTTATTAATAATATGTGTTTCATCAACGATATTCAAAGTTATATAATTGAATACAATGAATTGGAATTCCATAACAATTTTATTCAAAGGTATACAATTGAGATCAATAAATTGACATTCCATAAAAAAAAAAATTGTTTAAAATTATACAATTCAGACCAATGAAATGAATTGGCATTCCATAACAATTTTGTTAGTTAGAAGCAATCTAATTATGCACTATAAATTATAAAATATGAACCCCACCCAAGAAAATACTAATACAATAAGTGATATTTCCACTTCTTGTTGCTTTTTTAAATTTATTTATTATATTTATCTCCCCATGGCAAGGTGTATTATTTATTCTTCCTTTTTATATAGTTTATCTTTACCACTAACACTACCCTTGATATGAGATTATAACGAAAACATAACATCAACATTTTGATCTTTAATCATTTGGCACCCTTGTGTTTTAGATTTTGGTAAAACTATCGCGTTTGAAATCTACTTCAAATGGAATTTTGTTGCTTCTCACCCTTTTTCTCGTTGAGAGGTTATGACATTTGTATAAACCATGAACCTAGTACTATAATAGAAGTTTAGGAACTAGTATGATTCAAGGTTCATGTTTAAATCTTGTGTTTTAGTTTTTTTTGGTAAAACTATCGCGTTTGAAACCTACCCCAACCTTCAAAGCGACTTCAAATGGAATTTTGTTGTTTTTGACTCTTTTTTTGGATGAGATGTTAGGTTATGACATTTGTATAAACCCTAATAACCTAACATTTGTATCAACCCTATACTATACTAGAAGTTTAGAACTAGTACTGCTCAAGGTTCTTGTTTAAATCTTATGGTTATTACCATTAAAATGAATGAAGTATAAAAACTTTATTGAAACATATTTTAATTTAATCGATGATTTAAAACATATAGTTACATTAAGAATAATAAGAGAAACAAAATTAACATATAGGAAAAACTCAAAAACATTATATTTTGAATCAATTATAGTTGTACATGAAGATAAACATTATTTGTTAAGATAACATCCATGGCAAGGATAAGTGTAGAAATATACCTTGTTGAGGAGGGGATATATTAGATGTTTAATATGGGGGAATGGAAAATGGGAATTAGGCAGGCCACTTATGGTATTGATTTGATGAGAGGAAGTCGATAGGTTATAATCGCGTAATTACATGTGCAACTAATATAATCATTAAAAACTGTGAAGTAATTACATTTAATACAGATAAAATCAATACAAGGGAAAGTCTTAATTTTGGGTAGAAAGTTTTTACATTAAAAAATGAAAAAAAAATGCAGCTAACTAACCATGTTGGAATAATTTTCTATTTTATAAAAAATAGTATATCCCTGCCTTCACAAGGAATAAAAAGGCTAACAAACACGTAGCATCCAAATACATTTCTTTTAATCATAATTTTGTGTTGTAAGCTCCTAACATGGTTATAAAAAAAAATAAGTTTTTTATTAAAAAAATAGAGACTAACAATGACTTATGTAACATTCTAAACAATGTCCTTACCTTATACATTTATTTTTCACATTTTTTTAAGTTTATAATTAATGTTGGAAAAAAAGACATAAATGGGGTTTCTAATTTAGATTTCATATAAATTTATTTGTGGAATCAACAATGGGCATCATTTGTGGGGCACTAGGAGTAGGTGGGATCATCTTTGATCTCAAGAAAATACAAAGGAAACATTTGCTTGGGGACTAGGAACCGTCTCTAACAATGTAGCTGAAGCCCTTGCTCTGTATCAATGGCTAAGAATTATAGCAAATGATGGAATCAAAGAAGCAATAATTCTAGGAGACTTTGTGATCACAAATTGTTCTTTCATTCACAAGAAGGTGCCAAACAACCTAAATCTCTAAAAAGATCTTTGAAAGAACAACTCAAATGTTAAGAACATTGGAGCATGTGTAAATTCTCCATGCACTATGGGAGAATAACTAAATGGCCAACTTGGATTGAGAACTAGATGAAGGGACCCTCCATCTACAAGACAATGAAAAATCCGATCCTATTTAAAGATCATCCTCAAGTCAATAGGGAGGAGGTTAAGAGCATTGGAAGCATAGAGATCGGTCATATGCGAGCCTAAGGCTAGTGATCATAGTAACTAAGAAGGTTAGTGATCATAGTAACTAAGTAATAGCTAACATAATATCCATAATTTTCTTAAAGTATGGAAACTTTGGTGAATCTTACTAATTATCAAATTTCTAAGGAAAATGACGAATATATTTTTGGAAGAAAAACTCGAAAATTTTCCCCTAAACATTTTCTTACATAAAAGATACACATTTAAAATGTAGTGAAATGTGTACATAGATATAGAATTCTAAGATAAATTTGTGTTTATTCTCTGTTCTCTTAATATCACAAAGAGTTTATATTATTTCTCCCCAAGGTGTACTTTTAGGTCTTGTTCAATGCTTTATTTCATTATGAATCTCATAAGAGTTCATTCTTATTTTAGATTATTTAATTTTCTTTTTAATCGACTTATAATAGAAAGATCATTTTCATCTTCTAACTTAGGGTTAGTGATCTTTTGAAAGTACACAACTTTATCTTGTTCTCTATTTCTTCATTACATTATTATTTATCTTAAAATCTAATTGTAATATTGTTTTTAATATTATTGATAATTCAAAGAGTGACGTCCCCTTTTATCCTCCAATGGTTTAGCAAGAATTGTCATCTTTATGCCACCCTCTCTTATCTTAATTGACTATTCCTTCAATTCGAAGCAGTACTAAGAATCCTCATATTATTCATGTTAAGTATCTTATGATTGTAATTTAGGTTCCTAATTGTAGCCTTACTATCAGTGGGAGAAATCCAATCCTCAAAGAGAAGGATCAAATATGGTGTATTTCTATTAATTTAAGATTATAAACTATAAAACATTTTTGAATTTGCTCAATTTTCTTCTAGGTTTTTCTAGAATTGCTGTAGTGTCAAACTTCACAATCATACGAGTTAAATATTGTAGAAATGTATATAAGAGGAATTTTTTTTCCTAACCCATAAAATTAATATATATAATTGTTTTGAGGATTTAAATAACATTTTCATCCTCCACCAATCCTTTTCTCAATGCTCCAGTTCTATTTGATCTTGCAATGAAGGTGACATGCAACATGAATATGTTAATTGTAACACCCTGGTTTCGACCCCGTTTGCATTAAATATATATGATGTAAATATTGTAATTAATCATGGTGTGGAGCTCAAGGCAAAGGCCCCGCCATGGATTTAGTGTTCTACGTCTCAGTAATTAAAATCGATGCCAACAGTTATCGTGCTAGTTGATGGCACAATATAATTTCTACATCATGTAAATATGCAATTAATAAAATACCCACAACTAGCTATGTCAATGCAACATTTAAGAGATGGGGGCATGATTTCCTAAGGATAAAGGGGGGGATGTTTAACCTTGAGCCAATGGGGAGAAGCCAAGTGTCAAAAGGAGAACCCAACAGCTACCAACCACTTTTCTTGTCTTATTCAACCAACCACTTAACTCTCCAAGGAGTAGTTGGGAAGTTATTTCCTTGGGGAAAGGGGAGTATGGGTAGTCGTCAGTCCTGGCAAGGATGTCAAAATTTGACCCCACGCTTTCCCAAGGGAGATCTCTCACCCAATTACCCTCACATTGAGGAAGAGAGTCGCATTCTTCACTCACGGAGGTAGTCGCAGCCCATTTTTCCCTCACATGGAAGAGAGAAAACACAATTGCACTCACGAGTAGGAATTTTTCTCCCATGCATGCATGCAGCTAATTTTCCTCATGTAGGAATTCCATTCCGGGGAAGCAATCTTTTTTTACCATTCACTTTTGTTAACCCAAAAAATATCTCACTCAACTCTACATGGCCTACACCACCCAAGGACACCCATGCATGACCCTCATTTCATCCCATTGGATCCCCACACCCTCAAAAAGGCTTAAGAATGAGCAAAAGGGCTTAAAAAGCCCAAAAAAGAGCCTAAATAGCTCTCCTAGGGGCTAAATCCTCCAAAAAGGGGCTAAAACCCCTCATAGGAACTAAAAACCCCAAAGGAGCTAAAGATAGGGCAGAAGGGGATAAAATCCCAAAAAAGGGGCTAAAGCCCCAACCAGGGGCTTAAAACCCTAAAAATCCCCAAAAAAGATATAAATAGAGGGGTGGGGATCACTCTCAAAACACTTATTCCTTGCATACTGTTATGCTACCCGAGTGGATTCCTTGAGACCCTTTGTCTCTCAAGCCACCCACACTCCCTCTCCTCCATCCTCCATTGAGCCATAGCTCCCCCATCCAAAAGAGGTGCTTCTCCAAGCTAGGGCATGGTGGCCCATTCCATACAAAGAGAAGGTATAGCTTGTTGTTTATGTATTTTCTTTAGTAGTTTATTTGCTTTCTAATCCATGGTTTATTTGCAGGTTTCTTGCCTAACTTGTTTGCAAGTATTTTGGTTTCTAACATGTTGTTTGCAGGTAGCTAGAACTAAACCCTAACAGTGTTTGCAGAGGGGTTTCCAACCATTTCTCTTCTTTCTGTTCTATTTTTCTTTCTGTTAGTTTTTACTGCATTTCACCACTAGGAACCTACCCTTCCATCATGATAGATGGAAGGTAGACATTCCTACCCTGTAGCAAGGGAGAAATCCTTGCTACAACTTTTTTGCAAAATTCTAGAGTTTTCCCATGTCTGGGAAGTGGATGGGGAAAGGATCAGTGGTTGTGAGTCTTCCTTAGTGTTTTTGTTGTTGTTTCTCATCACTTGGTTGGGGAAATACATTGTATTGATTACCCGGTGAGTGGGAGAAGATACCCATGATTTTCTTGGGTGTTGTTGAGTCTGTTTTGGCCACGTTAGGGCCAAAATGTCCCTAGAAATTGAATTGGTTGTTAGGAGGTTGTTTTCACCCATCTTGGCAATTCTTTTTGTTTCCAAAATTGTTTTGGTTCATACCCAGAACCTGTGTTTTGTTGTGTAGAGAATCTATGTGTTGGCTTGGTTGAGTAAGTCCAAGAATCCATCTGTTAGTGGGATGACTGTGTTTGGATGTGGTTATTGGGTTGATAGTGGGTGTTTGGCCTTGCTGTGTGTAAGTCTGTGTCCCCTAGTTCCCTGTGGAAATCATGCCCAGCTCGGGGGTGGCAGTGATGCTAAGAGAGTAAGGAGCACACTGGCCTATGGTTGGGTGGAACGTTGCAGTGACATAGCTATTTGCGGGGGAAGCTTCTCCTCAAGATAAGTATTCTATTATTTCACTCTACAATTGTATTTTCTTCGTAAATTGTCATGAACATGTTAAATGCTTGAACATGATGAATGTTGCTTGTTTTATGAGTATGAACAACATGTATGTGAATGCTTGAAAGTGTATGCTTCTACTGTAGATTGCATATTTTATACATCCATGTATGTTTTTAAGTTTCATGCATTGTATATCATGTTAATGGGGCTAGTTTTCCCAGATTGATAGCGGCATAGTTGCGTCCTCTCTCTGGTAGAAGGGTGGGGCGTGATAGTGTGGTATCAGAGCTCATGTTGTAGCTTTGTGCCTCAATGGGATAAGAAGATGGACAGTGACAGAGGAAGAATTACCCTCTGTTGAGCACAAGCCAGCATAAAATTTTCAAAATTTTTCCTGAGTGTTGGAAACTTTCACATATCGGTTCAGTTGGCCAAGTTCTGCTGATACAATGTCAATTGAACTGGAGGAGTTGAGCCAATGGCAAGTTGAGCCAACGAAGGGAAAGAAAAAAGAAATTTTGAAAATTTTCTAAGTGTGAAAATCGGGTAAACTCAATGAGTTTTACCGATACATCGGCTACGTTCAGTAAGTTTTTTCGATACATATCGGGAGAACTTGGCAAGTCGAGCCGATGACAGGAAAAAGGGCAGAAAATTTTCTAAATTTTTTTCTAAGTATGAGTATGTCGGAAAAACTTTGGGAGTTTTCCGATGCCTCTCGAATGATTTTTCCGATGCATCTCGGATGAGTTTTTCTCATGCCAAGGAAAGAAAGAGAAATTTTGAAAAAAAAAATCTAAGTGTCGAAAATCCCATATCGGCAAGAAAAGACGAGTTTTCTTTATGTATGTCAAGAGATGAGTCTGCTGATCGAAAAAGTTTGATGAGTCTGCTGATCGGAAGGAAAAAGGCAATTTTGTCGATACGTCAGATGAACTTGGTGAGTTCTATCAATACGTCGGAAGGAAACGACGAGTTTTTCCGATCGAAAAGAAATGATGAGTTTTGCTGACGCGTCAAAAGGGAAAAGGTGAGTTGAGCCGACATGTTGGAAAACTTTGGTGAGTTTTCCGATCGGGTGGAAAAACTGAGTTTCTCCTAAAAAGATAATTTTTGCAGGTTTTCAGTGGGATTTACAGGGACTAGAAAGGTGAAAAATAACAATGATATTATGCGCCAGATTCTATGAAATTGAAGTATTTACAAAAATATCTAGTTGATAATCCTTTGGCAGGATTTGGCATTCATCTTGGCTACCATCCTATCCCAAATTTTAATCATGGGCTTGTTCTTTTTACTCCTTTTATATTGCACACTATCCCACCATAGGGATGCATTCCCTTCAACCTTGTTATATGAAATTTGACCTTCTTGTTCTTTTCAACCTCATCATACTCAAAACATTTATCTAGGTCATTAGTATAGTCTAGTAATTTTTTCAGCTACCAAACTCCCATCATAGATTGGTAGTTTAGGTTTAGGTCTTGAACTTGCTACCAATATTGACCTGAGGAACCTAATATCTACAGGTTTTGGAGCTATTTCTTCTACCTATGCTAGGGATTCCTCTTTCGACTCGTCTCCCATCTTTGAGACTCACTCGAAGGGAGCACCTGAGCATTGGTAAGCACTTGGAGGAGGTGCTAGGCCCTTAAGCCAAGAGCTGTCATTAAGAATCCAAGGAGGTGTTAGGCTCTGAAGCGGGGCTGACCAGATCTCAGTTGAGAGATTCTATGCAGATAATTATTTGATTACTTGGAAAATCCTTATTGATTTCTATGATTATTCATATGCATGTGATGCGGTCTGGATTTTCAAAAAATCTTATTAAAGGTTGCATCTTATAGAAATGAATCTGACTAGTGAGTTGATTCATTTTGTTGTCTGGAAAGGAAGTCCCTGAGGTTGACGACCACTAGAGGAGGTGTTAGGCTCTTAAGCCAGAGCTACCATTAAGCACCCAAAAATGTGTTAGGCTCTGGAGTAGAGCTACCCAATCTCGTTCGGGAGATGTTGCATAGATAATGTCGGAGCATTGGTAAGTACTAAGACGAAGTGATGAGCCTTAAGCAGAGCTTCCATTAAGCACCCAGAGAGGTGTTGGGATGTAACGTAGGGCTACCAAATCTCGATTGAGATATGTTATATAGATAAGTATTTGTTTTACTTATCAAACTATTGTTGTTGTTGATTCCTATAAAAAAATACATGAGCATATGATGCAGCCATGGTTTTGAAAATCTTGTTATAGATTACACCTTATATGAATGAATCTGACATGTGAATTAATTTGTGTGGTGTCCGGAAAGGAGGTGACGATATTGGTGAGAACCTAGAAGGATTTTTAGGCTCTAAAGCAAAGCTATCAAATCTCGACTGAAAGATATTTTCGGGTGATCCGAGGCTTGCAGAAATTTGGCTACCCTTTAATGCACACCCAAGTGTGAGGTGGGGCAGGGTCATGAGCACCATGGTTGTATTAAGCCAGTCGAACACATGTGGAACCAAAAGAAGATACTTATACAAGATAAGTATTTGGTTCACTTCCTCGGATGTGGGTGTGACTCGAGCCAATGTGGAGGCTGATGAGGCCTCTACCACCCACGCATAACCCTCTGTCAATGCCATCAAATTGGGCCTTAAATGTCATGGGCAACGTGGCTATCTCTCATCTAGTCGATGGGACTAAGTCATCTCATCTATGTTCAGGTGCCATCAATCAACCTGCTGGCAGCCGAAACTCGCACAAGCAACATTCACTACAAAGGATGTTGATTCTTGGGTTTTACCTGCTCCTCACCATTGCTCTATATCATTCCGAGGCTTTCCATTGCCTGTATTTCCATTGTTTTTCTCCACTCAGCTCTCCACTCTCTTGATCCATTGTCGCCCTATGCTATAGTGTCATTCTTCATATCCTGAGCCCATCTTCCCAATACCCTGCTCAAGCGTGCCTATACCCTGCACAGGAGCGCCTTCACCTTGCTACGCTCTTCACATCATGCCCAGAAGACAAAGGGGCACTCCCCGCAGGGGGTGTAGCTAAAATCCATGAGAAAAAGGACAAATACCCCTCTCAGCTCAAGCCAGCAACAATGGCTTCGACTTGGAAATCCTGACGAAAGTTCAGAGAATTGTTTCATACTAGGAGGATGAACTGTCATGAGCACTTGGTGCATCAGGATGCATGGTGGAATGTCGACAGAACTATTGGATCTTTAAAAATATCCTCATGTTCCTAGTCCTCCGATTCAACCCCCTGGTTCCTCCTCCCCCTGTGCCTCCTACTCAACCAAAACCAGCTCACCAATCAACTACACCTCATGGACCTCAAGCTACTGCTCCTCAAACTGCTGTGCTTCAAGCTTCTCCCAACTCACCTGCTATACCAGCCACCACTTCTGCTCCTTCACCCTGCGCCATCCTCCCAAATTCTCATCCAACCCAGTTGTCACGAGGAAAAACTCTCCTCTTCCCACCAAATCACCTTCTACAGGAACCGTGGAGGCAAGAAACAGTTCCAGTGATGAATACATGGCTACATCCAGTGGAAGTTCGGTGACTTCATCAAGCGAGCTCACAAAACCAAAATCCCAGGGTACACTTACCCTATCGAGGAGGAACCATGGCCAAAAACATGATCAGTGGTCATGTGTCTCTCTGTCCACATGCAACACAGTTCACGCTCGGGTGTCTTCCTGGCCACGTGGTACATATCTTGGAAATATCAGATTTTTTTGTCTTTTTGCTTTCAACACTATCAACTAGATGGATTTTTTCCTTTACCTCGAAAACTATGGGGTTTTTTTGTTAATGTGTATTTGGAAGGCCTGTTTTCCCTCTAGGAGGGAGGGTTCCATGGACTTTTTTTTCCCAGAGGGAGGGCTTAGTCTCATTTTGGAACTCCATATCTACTCCACCTGAGCAAGTTGTTCTGTAACTCTATATGTACAAACATTTTCTTCTCTTTTTTATAGAAATAGCTCTCAACTTACAAAAAACATATTTGGTTCACTTGGTAACTTCTTATTGATTTTATGTCAATATACATGCGCATGTGATTCATCCATGATTTTTTAAAAGAAAAAAAAACCTTGTAAATGTGACATGGGAATTGATTCATTGCTTGGGGATTGAACATAGGTATTGCTAGATTTCCAAAGACATTGGAGATGTTCCAAGATGAGGAGAAGAATTCTCTGGGACTAGAAAAATATTTGGCGGTGTGGACTGATGCATGCAATCAAGGACTTAGAGGAGTCCGTACGCAAGACAAACACGTAGTGGGACCAAGGAGGAGTTCCAGATTATACCATTGGACAAGTGAAAATGCATAATGAGAACCACAATCCCGATGAGGCTACATGGGACCTAGAGGATTCCATATGATTGGCACATCCATTTTTGTTTAATTTTGCAGAGCACTGAGGTAGTGCCATGGTAGCATTTTTGTTCAGTTTTGATGAGCTCTGAGGACAATGTTGTTGAAGGGGGAGGGGAATGTAACACCCCAATTTTGACCTTGTTTGCATTAAATATATATGATGTAAATAGTGTGATTAATCATGGTGTGGAGCTCAAGGAAAAGGCTCTACCATGGATTTAGTGTTCTACGTCTCGGAAATTAAAATCAATGTCGAAGGTTATCGTGCTAGTTGATGGCACAATATAATTTCTACATCATGTAAATATGAAATTAATAAAATACCCACAACTAACTATGTCAATGCAACATTTAAGAGATGGGGGCATGATTTTCTAAGGATAAAGGGGGGGTGTTTAACCTTGAGCCAATGGGGAGAAGCCAAGTGTCAAAAGGAGAACCCATCATCTACCAACCAATTTTCTTGTCTTATTCAACCAACCACTTAACTCTCCAAGGAGTATTTGGGTAGTTATTGCCTTGGGGAAAGGGGAGTATGGGCAGTCGTCACTCCTGGAAGGGCTATCAGAGTTTAACTCCATGCTTTCCCAAGGGAGATCTCTCACCCAATTACCCTCACATGGAGGAAGAGAGCCGCATTCTTCACTCATGGAGGTGGTCGCGGCCCATTTTTCCTTCATGTGGAAGAGAGCAGCCACAATTGCACTCACGAGCAGGCATTTTTCTCCCATGCACGCACGCAGCTGATTTTCCTCATGTAGGAATTCCATTATGGGGAAGCAATCTATTTTTACCTCTCACGCTTTTGTAGATTTCTGTAGTTTTCCCATGTCTAGGAAGTCGATGGGGAAAGGCTCATGGTCGGGAGTCTTCCTTGTCATTTTTGGTGTTGTTTCTCATCACCCGATTGGGGAAATCCATTGCATTGATTGCCCGACAAGTGGAAGAAGAGACCCACGATTTTCTTGGGTGTTGTTGAGTCCGTTTTGGCCACGTTAGGGCCAAAATGTCCCTAGAAATTGAATTGGTTGTTAGGGGGTTGTTTTTACCCATCTTGGCAATTAGTTTTGTTACCAAAACCATTGTGGTTCATACCCAAAACCTGCATTTTGCTGTGCAGAGCATCCCTGTGTTGGCTTGGCTGAGTAAGTCCAAGAATCCATCTGTTAGTGGGTTGACTGTGTTTGGATGTGGTTATTGGCTTGACAGTGGGTGTTTGGCCTTGCTATGTGTAAGTCCGTGTCCCCTAGGTCCCTATGGAAATCATGCCCAACTTGGGGGTGGCAGTGATGCTGAGAGAGTAAGGAGCACACTGGCCTATGGTTGGGTGGAACGTTGCAGCGACATAGCTAGTTGCAGGGGAAGCTTCTCCTCAAGATAAGTATTCTTGTATTTCACTCTGCAATTGTATTTTCTTCGTAAATTGTCATGAACATGTTAAATGCTTGAACATGATGAATGTTTCTTATTTTATGAGTATGAACAACATGTATGTGAATGCTTGAATGTGTATGCTTCCACTATGATTTGCATATTTTATACATCTATGTATGTTTTTAAGTTTCATTCATTTTATATCATGTTAATGGGGCTAGTTTTCTTTGAGTGATAGCGGCATAGTCGCTTCCTCTCTCTAGTAGAAGGGTGGGGACGTGACATTAATCAACCCATCTAGCCATCCATTGGGTAGATCATCCATCACTATTAAGTGACTACTACTCTAATTGGATGGAAGGGAGCATGCTTTGCCCCAACTCCCTTTTCACCCCTACCACCTATCCATTCCCCCTCTCTTTCCCCCTCATTTCCACATACCCACCACTTAAAGAAGTGGCTTGATGCTTCTTTAAATGACACTGAGAGTGGAATGGAGACCGGGAAGGGGGAGGGAGAGGGAATTGGGTGGGTGGTAAGGAGAGAGAGGTAAAAATCCTTTTCCTTGTCATTTTTTAATATATATTATTTAAAATATGGTTTTTAGTTTTATCTTTATAAAATAAAGAAAAATAGTTTTCATTTATTTATTTATTTATTACTTACTTATTATTTTATTTTTAAAAATTGGTTTGTCTTATAAAAAAACTTAAACTCTTTTTTTTATTTTTTTAAAACATGTGTGTATGCTTTCATTTTTTATAAATTAATTGTTTCTATGTTTTTCTTAAGGTAAGTTGGGTGAGTGGGCCTTTGTTTTTAAATAATTAAAAAAATTGTTTTAGTTTTTTTTTAAATTTAAGAGGTGTTTCTTTCCAATATTTTGTATTTATGTTACTTTATTTTTTATATGATTTTGTTTGTAATAATATAGATGATTTTGTTTGTAATAATGTAATTTTAAATCTTAATAATGATGATAATGATGATGGTTAGAGTCTATTGAAACCATCTTTGATTTATTGGACCCTACTAAAGATTTATTTAGATTGCCTTAGAATTTTATTCCTATGCTCAAAAGTCTTGAAGAGAAGCGTTCCTAATTCACTATAGTTTTTGTAGGTTAGAAGGTTAAGAAGGTTTGTATTGTAACAAAGATTTTGAAAATGAGATTTAATGTGGGTATACACAGCCACTCTAATAGAACGTGATTTTCATCCTCAACACTCATAGTCTCACATATATGACAAATTCTTTCATCTCACTATGTTTTAGGAATTGTCCAACACTTTGTTTCACTATGGAGCTCATGAGAGTATGCTATTATCTTGGCTACATTAATTTAACTTCTTTTTTATACTAGTTAAAATAAAGAGATACTTCCGATATTTTTGATTAGGGTTGATGACCTCCTTATATTATCTTAATTTACTTTTGAACCTCTATTTTTTTATTGCACCACAAATTCTCTTTAAACTTAGATAGGATAGAAGGTTAAGAAGGTTCGTACTATAACAATTTTTTGAAAATGAGAACTAATGTGGGTGAACACAAGACGTTATAACATAAAGTGATTTTCATCCTCAACTCTCATAGTCTCATAGAGATGATAAATCCTTTTATCCCATTGTGTTTTAGGAATTGCCCAAAACCTTGTTTCACTATGGAGTCCATGAGTGTTCGTTCTTATCTTGGCTAAATTAATTTAATTTCTTATTTATACTAGTTAAAATAAATTGATACTCTTGATCTTCTAGATTACGGAAATGACCTCCTTATAGTATCTTAATTTTCTTTTAACCTCTAAATTTTTATCGTGCCACAAATTCTATTTAAACTTAGATGTAGTAATATTTTTAATATTATCAATATTTTGCAAAGTGACATTTTTTTCAATTCCCCAATAATTTAACCAAGCGAGGGAATCTTTATGCCAACCCCGCTTGAGTTGTAGGTGGTTTTGATAGGATTTTAAAGAAATTTTAAGAATACTTTGGTCTCCCATTATCTATCTTCTGTTTGTACATCAATTACCTAGTCGTAGTCATGCTCTCGATGGGGGGAAGCCCCACTTGAATGAAGGGAATAGGGTAGGGAATATTACTTTTGATTTTGAGGTTATAAGTTATAAAACAATTCTATATTTTCTCAAATTTTCTTTAAGATTATCTAGAGATGTTGCAATTCTGAACTTCACATCCATACAAGATAACTAGGGTGACAAGTGTTTCAAAGAGGAACTTCTTTTTATCCCACATCATAAGGTTTTCTAATTTATAGTTGTTTTTAAGACAAAAATAAGCTTTCCACCCTACATTAATCCATTTCTCAATGTTATAGTTCCAATTGAGTTTGTGATGGATATCGATTTTGAGATATTAATATGAAGTCACTTCCTCCAAGTTTTTATTATCATATATGAAATTAAAATTAGTGTCCTTCTTTGACATGATAATGTAATACCCCCATTTTGACCCCTAGATCATAATTGGCTTGATAATGTAAATGTTGTAAAAATGTAATGTATGGTTCCTAGTGTGGAGATGAAGTGCAAGGGCCCTCTAGTGAATGCCTAGAATTATAAAGATAAGTATTTCATATTTTGTGTACACGTGCAAGTAAGCCATGGAAAAACATAAAAAGCATGTAAGTATTTATAATACAAATAAAAGCCTAAGAACTAGTTATGGAAGCAACTAAAATGAGGAGGTTGTGTTTCTCCACTAGAGAGAGGTGAGGAGGTGTGAGAGAGTCAACCCTCTATTTCCAAGTGTCATATTGAGAACCCAAGTGTTCTTCCTTGATGTTCTTTAATTCTATTGTAAGAAGATAGGTAAAAAATCAGCTCACGAATTTAATGGAGCATGCGCAGAAGACAAAAATTCGTATGGCAGGTTATGGGTTCATTTTACTTGTCCTAGAAGTCAGTTTTCTCTCATGGGAATTTTTTTTCCTTCATCCCCATTCCAGTATGGAACAAATGGACATCAATTCCTAGCATGCTTTGCATTCCTGACAATGAAAAATCACATCAATCATAACCAGAAATTAAGTTGCGCTTTGGAGTGTCAAAAACACCCAAAATTTGACATGGAAAGAGAAAACCAATGAGTGATCCATAAACATAAACTCTGGGGAAAATTTGAGAGTTTCAAAAGCCCAAAATTTCCTAGGAAGACCCAGATTCAGGAGCCTAGAAGTTGAATTTCATGATTGAGAATCATTTGGCCAGAATTTGGAAAAATCCAAGAGTGGATTCAATTGGGAGAGAGATCTGAGGTCAGAATCACTTGATAAACCCAGTGAAGGAAATAATCTCTAAATATTTAGCAGCTTGGACATTTCTATTCCCACCCTGAAGAGAACTTGAAAGAAGAGGTGCTTGAGGGACTGTGCAGCAAAGAAGGGGACCTTCCTTGTGTTGGGTGTGGTAGGTATTGTGGGTGTCAAGGCAGGATGAGATCAATTGAGATGCATATACCTTTGTGGTTGATCTCACTAGATTATCATTCTCCTTCCTTTTCTCCTTGCATGCTTGACAAACCCAGCGGTGTGCTGGCTTAGCGTGAGTGCTTGTTCCTATGGCTATGAATAATCCTGAGTAGTTCCTCCTTAGTGGATACACAACCCATCTTGGGGGTGGTCTCTCAGCCAAAATAATATAGTATAGACAGATATCTATGGCTGGGTGGAACCTTGTTATCCCATATCTAGTTGCTCAGGAAATTTCAATCAAAGATAAATGTTCATTGTTATCTCTAGTTATGCCAAATTTATGTATTATGAATGAATATTTGTTATGCCACATCAAATTAATTGGTTCAATTTAATTATTAAATTGAAATCATGTGAATAACTTGAGATTGAATTTATCTCTATGCATGATTTTACTATTATTCCTATGATGAGGATGTTGGTATATGCATGTTGTGTGTGCATTGATTGACTTTAATTCCTTGTGTACATTTATCATGCATTTGCACATGTATTTAGATGTTAATGAATTTCATAATATGGTCATTGGGAAAAAATTTAGAACCCTTTGTATTTTTCAAGTTTCCTCTGTGGGTTGGATTGATGGGAGAGGACGTCACAAAGTGGTATCAGAGCTAATCGTTGCAGGACTAGTTGTTTAGATCAGAATCAACACTCATAGGCATAAAATCATAAATGCACAAGGTGTGTCGAAAAATGTTTTGGTAAAGAAAATAAAAATCATGAGTTCAAATTATTGACCGTGTTTCAATGATTCCCAAGTAATGGAACTCGTGATTCTACCAGGATGAATATCAAATTGAATCAAGGAATTTTGGAGAAATTTTTATTCTACAATCCTATTAGTAGGGAAATTAAATTGTGGTCAATGGATATGATTCACAATGCATCTGGAGCTTTCATGCTACATAATGGTGGTTGGGAAAGTCGTTGGGTAGTAATCATCTATCCATTTGTTCAATCTAAACCGACAATGACTTCAACAATGATATTTCTAAAACTGCTTTATTGGTGTGTTGTTACCACTTCTGGAATGAGAGAAAAAATTTATTGTTGAGAAAATATGAGGTGGACCCCACACATGCCATGTAGGTGAAAGGGGTATGACATGGATTAGCCACGCTAGAAGGAAATGCAAGTATCCCAAGTCCAAAATTCGTAGGCAGCACGAAGTGGAGTTTGTGGGGGTACCACGAAGAAAAATTTCATGGGGAGACACAAAGAAAGGTTCGTGGGAGCAAATGAGAAGCATCTGTAAAGGTCTACGGAGAGGGGTCTACAATAGTATCATGGGAAAAGGTCTATGGGAAAGGACCATGGTCATGGGAGAGTTTTTCTATGAGGTGAAACACAGAAGAGTGGTTCATGGGGGGTGCAAAGAGAATCCCGTAGGCATAGCGGTGTAAAGGTTTGCGACAATCGTTGGTTGTTGCGGTGGAGAACTTGGGTTGGTTTCGTTGGGAACCAGTTTTTCATTTTGACTTTCAACTTCCAATATTGGGATCATAAAGTCAGGAGGGTTGTTGATATTTCTATTTGGACAATGTTGAATTATGACTTTCAACATCGATATCGACAGAGGAATGGTCAACATATTGGGATCAAAAAACTAGAAAAGGATGCGGTGCAATTAAAAAATCTCTCTCTCTCTCTCTCTCTCTCTCTCTCTCTATAT
>LPNX010558375.1:551895-703869 GCA_001517045.1 Pseudotsuga menziesii
TATGTATAGATAGAGAGAGAGAGAGAGAGAGAGAGAGAGAGAGTGCATGAAAATTGTTTCATACATAACAGTAAAAGTTTGGATCGAAATCAAATGATACAAATGGCATTCAGATGCCATTAACGAAGGTTATATATGTAACAGTGAGAGGCTCGAGTCCATTTTTCTCGGATTTGGTAGAAATTTTGAAATACTGACTTTTAAAGATCAATGTCCAGAGACCCAATGGGAGCTCAATTTGGGTTGAAATTGTTATGGTGTGGTCAGGGACTAGGAACGTAGTTAAATATGGGATATTGGGTCCAAATTCCAAAAGGTGTGAATTCGAGGTGTGAAATAAGGCTAAAATGCACTATTCCATAGCATTTTTGGGGGATTTTGAAAAGCTTGTTGGAGCTAAAAGTGACCCTAGATATCGAAACCAAAAAAATGTTTGAACTCGACATTTTACCTGCTCATTAAAATAGACCATTTCCGTTAGAATAAGTTTTTCCAAAAATTATTAGTTTGGGAGATAGTCGTTTTTGCCCAAAAAATCCAAGTCTGAGAAAAAGTGCAAAAGACAAAAGTATTCAAACCCATAATTGTATAGAGGTTGAATGGTGCATCTTATTAGAGATCAAAAATTTTCTAAGTGATCCTTGTTATATGCACTAACGTTTCCCGATAGAAAAGTTTTTATAGTTCT
This sequence comes from Pseudotsuga menziesii, assembly GCA_001517045.1. Lineage (NCBI taxonomy): Eukaryota > Viridiplantae > Streptophyta > Pinopsida > Pinales > Pinaceae > Pseudotsuga > Pseudotsuga menziesii. Next base: position 552,584 of record LPNX010558375.1, read on the forward strand.
ATCCAAATTTTCTTCTGCATGTGGTTGAAGTTGGTCTCCAAAGATAATTACACCTGAAGAAAAAGTGCAGAATTGATCAAAATTATCATTTTTGGGAGGTTGTAACTCTAAGATCCTAAATCAAAATGAAGCACGAAAATGAGCATTGGAAAGAGTATATAAAAGGAAACAATGTTGTATAGTCATAATGTGATTGAGGAATTCATATGTCTCGAAGATTCAATAAAACTACCTATAACCTTTAATTGACAAAGGATTGTCAATTTGGGTAGTTCCCAAAATGCATGATAATTTTGCTAATGAGCAAGGATAATCAAGTGATAGTGTTATGGTAATTCCTGTTAACATGTGGGAAGATATGATGAATGGATAAAAATTCATTTGAGGTAATCTTGTGATTAATATGTGAAAATTGAATTGCAAAGAAGATCCATGGGATCTCTTAATTATTTGAGATGGATATCATTATTCCATAAGAGAATGCTCAATAAATAATGGAATAGGATAGTAGGTGAAGGGTATGCATTTTGAAAGGGTTATGGCTGAATCATCCTTATGGGAAAATGCTTTCATGCTAAAATAAGTTACAAGATGTGAATTGGTAACATATGAGTAAGTAATGAGAATGGGTAAGAAAATTCCATTCACCCAGAAGTTGTCACTAACAGGAATAAGACATTCCAGTGCGTGTATTGTCATGTGGCTCATGATAGTGATATATTGGTCATGCAAAGTATGGTAATCATGGAATGAATCATTTCCATGTGTGAACCAATGGCATGGTTCAGAATTGTGGCAAATATTCCACAAAGAAAGGAAAGAAAGTCTCATTGTCGAATGAGGCATAAGGACATGATGTCACTGAACCTTGAAAGGAATCCAAATGGATTTGGAATGGTATAAATTGCAACATTGTTAAGTGCTAAGAATTCCTAGAAGGTCAAGTAGGACATGGCCAGAATTTGTCCAAGCAATTGGAACAACAAGGAAACGTGAACAAAGCGCAATGAGTGTTGTTGTAATGACCAATGAATGCTACATGAGGATGATAGATGACTGTAGCAAAAATTGGAGAATGAACTCCATAAGAAAATAGTAATAAAAAGGGAAATTTCTCACCTTAAGCTATTATTGATTATAGCATGAGAATTGCATGCTTTGAAAGTAGCAAGTACGAATGTCATACATGTGTATATGTATTGAATTGCTACTTGGAAAGGAAATATTAGATAATGATCCCTTATGTGTTTGGCAGAGAGGCCATGAATTGGATCAGCTATGATGTGGAAGATGAATCGTGTGATATTATGAGGAATTGGAAAGGAAGAATTCCTCAACTCTTCTCTTGCCGATATGTTTTTATTTATTGAGTTTATATAATAATAAAAATGTGCATAGGAATGTTGTAAATGCAAGAGAATAGATAGATGAAATGTGTGTGCACTAGTAGGCATATTAAGAGATAATTCATAGTGCATGTGAATATGCTCAAGCATACATATGATGTTGCAAATTGGTAAAAGTAGTATTATTTTGCATATGCAATGGGCCACTAATGATAATTACCGTAGTTGATGATGATTTTCTGACTAGAGACAATAGATACACGGATGAAGATGTTGATTACGTTGTTGCATGGGACCAACAACCTTGTGAGTAAATGATGGAGAAACAAATATTGATCAAGAGGTTGTTGGAAGGACAATGTAGCCCTTGGTGAGAGGCCAATTGATCAGGTAACATAAATGATGTTGATGGCATCCATGCATGTAATGGTTTGCTTATGCTGATTGCATAAGTGTTGAAAGGGGATTGGGTAAGAATCCCTTCAGCCATATTTTAATCATCATAACTTGGTTTGCATGCGATCTTGGATGCATGTATGTGAATGTTAACCCACCAGGTATGGTGAGGTATGGGGTATTAAGGGAAATGAGCCTTATGCCATCTAAGTGTTTAGAATTTTGAATGCATTAATATGAAAGAATATCATGCCATGTGTGTATGTTGGTTATGGGTTTAATTACCAATGTAAGCAAGGACTTTTGGTCTTGTTGTCATAGTGCATGCCATATGAGATAGTCATGGGTAAGGCCATTATGTGGTTAGATGTGGTAATGCTATAGTGCTACACAAGTATCCCATGAACTCTGTATTGGTGTTGATATGGGATGAAACATCTTTGCCAACAAGAAGGGACTGAGTGAACTCCTAATGTTGTGTTCATGTAAAGAAGGAAGGCACTTAGATAGTTAACCAAGTGATCAACGAATAGATGGGTATTGTGTTGAGGCATTAGTTGGACCTTCCAAAACATCATGGTGGAATGCATGACATGACATTATGGTATCCATGAATCATTGCAAGGGTGCATTAGGTGATTGCATAATAAAATATTTTGAGTCTTGTGGTTATGCATGCATATGTATGAGTACACATGTTAATATGCATTGTGTGAATGCATCGTTGTAATATATTGACTTCATTGCAATTCATTAATAGATGGAATGATGAATTATTGATAGTTCTAAGATGATTTCATGAGCTCCTATGGATGCAGGGAAAATAATTGCATGAAGAAGGTAGTCATGTTTGATGGCCTACCAGAATGCTCTATTGGAGGACAGAGTTGCATGAGAGGATATGGTTGTGTAATCATGAGTATCAAATGTTTATTTGATTGCATAGATAATGTGGTTGTAGATTGAAATTTTATTTTTTATAATGTTGCATATAAAGTAAATGTGTTTCATTAACATTGGGATAGTAATATTTGATAGCGTTTGAATAATTGTGTGTTATAATTTTGACATCGCTTGAGCGATAACTGTAAATATTATATGCATAGATACTCACAACTTGTTTGGATGACTGGAAAAAAAATCTGATTGTAGGCAGAATTGTCATGGACATGGAAATGTGTGCAAGTCCATAATAAAGGTTCGAATATACTGTTTGTTAAATCGCAACATTATGAGAAGGATCTCATGGTTGTGAAATATGGTTTCTATATGAAACATATTTGAAATTTAGTTTCTGTGTGAAACATATTTGAAAATTTTGATTGAAATCGTTATGATGAATCTTTCAGGGGACTGAGATGGAACATGTACCATTTCAGACATAATTTTTTGTTAAAAATTTGATGATGACGTCTCATGTGAGCTGTGTTCTTGTGTGTAATGCAGGTGAGATGGTGAAATTATGCTAGTGGGGCATGTGTTGGCTATTGAAGATGGAAATGAAAAGAAAATTTAAGAGTGGCTTAGGTTTGAGAACCCTGCAAAATTTCTTGCATGTGCTCATCTCTCCATAGTGTTTTTAAAACCAGTAGGATCATTGGTACTCAGGAGGCTCACATGAGTATTGGTAACCTTTATGCACCCACATTGAATAGCACTAGAAGGGATGGGTACACCCAAGGGACTATGTATCAAAGAAGGGGTACTATCCTTTTGTTGTGTGAGTGGGTATTATGGGGACATGCTAGACTACAAATGAGTGAGTTACATATGCAGCTCCTACACAGAACCATTGGTTTTAATAGGAGCCTGGGACATGCATATGTATTCCCTTTTATTGCATGATAAACCCGACAGAGGTGTTTGTTAAATTTTCATATGCTTAGCTAAGACATCAGTATTTCATTTCATTTTCATGACAAAAGCATATAAACAAGATCACTAAAAGATAGACAAGCACAACCATAAAAAAAAGGAACACAAAGATTTATCCTGGGAAAACCCTAAAGGGAAAAACCCAGCAAAAGCTTCCTCAATATAGATACCCCAAAAAGATAAAAGATAAAACCAGCAAGGAGATCAAAGCCTGATCCTCCTCCTTCTCCAGCTACTTCTCTTCTCCACTAATGCGCTACACAAGTGAGAGTGTGTGTGTCTCAAATGAGGAGCACTACACCTTTATTTATATTCATCCATTCACTTAAGTTAACTCATTTGACATGTAGGCTCGAGTTAAATCATGTAGGCTTGAGTTACACATGTAGGCTCAAGTAACCACACTAGGGTGCTGATGACCCACCTTTACAATTAGAGGGGACTACCTCATGACTCTTATTAGTTCTTCCAATTAGGAGCATCGCGGTACAATGTAATACAAGTGGTTCTTCCGGTAGGAACATCGGGGACCACAAAAAGATACATATAGAATATTCTTCGAAGTTACAATATTTCAACACTCCCCCTTAACGAGAAGGGTATTCTACAGTAGCATAAAAAACAACAAGAGTAGAGATAGGGGACATCATCAACATCAGCAGGGTAACACATCTATAAATCATTGGAAGCTTTTCAACATCATGTAGTCTTCATCTTCAATCTTCAGTATTCATCATCAGCAACATCTTCAGTCTTTGATCAGCAACATCTTCAGCATTTTGATCTTTCAATTAGCAATGACCTCTTCAGCACTTGGACCTTTCGATCAGCAACATCTTCAGCACTTTGAATATTCGATCAGCAGCAACATCTTCAGCATTTTGACCTTTCGATCAGCAGCAACATCATCATCATCATATTCTGATCTGTCAATCATAAAAATCATAATCATAGTGCATCATCATCATACTCTAATCTTTAGATCAGTACATCATCATCATCATACTCTGATCTTTTGATCAGTATGTCATCATCATCTGATCTTTCGATCAGTACGGCATCATCATCATCAACAACAACCTGCAATCCACAACTCAAAGACAAAAAGTATTTGGATCATTTTTGGACTTAAAGTCCAGGGATGATACAATCCCACCACATTCTCAACAATCGAAGTTACCGGATTGATTACAGGAGAATCAGTCCCTATCACTTTAGGACTAAGTCCAAGGATGATGCAATCCTACCACATTCTCGAGGACCGAAGCCACCGGATTGATTATGGGAGAATCAGTCCCTATCACTTTAGGACTATGTCCAAGGATGATGCAATTCTACCACATTCTCGAAGACCGAAGCCACCAGATTGATTACAGGAGAATCGGTCCCTATCACTTTAGGACTATGTCCAAGGATGATGTAATCCTACCACATTCTCTAGGACCAAAGCCACCGGATCTATTATGGACAGATGTCCCAAGATGATACAATCCCTCTTCATTCTCGAAGACCAAGGTCTTCGGATCACTTTAGGGCAAGTTCCCAAGGATGATACAATCCCGTCACGTTCTCGAGGACCGAGGTCACCGGATCTATTATGGACAAATGTCCCAGGATGATACAATCCCTCTTCATTCTCGAGGACCGAGGTCTCCGGATCACTTTAGGGAAATTTCCCAGGGATGATACAATCCCACTGCAACATCACTACTCCCCCTTTCGAGGAAGGTCTTTCCGAACAACACCAAGCTTGTCTCGAAAGTGTTCGAACTCTACTCGAGGCAGAGGCTTCATCAGTACATCATCATCCAAACCATCATCATCTACATCTTCAGTATGTGAATACTGAATTATCACCATCTGTATCTCCAGTATGTGAATACTGAAAGCATCATCATCTATATCTTCAGTATAGAAATACTGAAAGCATCATCATCTCTATATTCAGTATAGAAATATGGAATCACCATCATTTGTATCTACAGTATGTAAATACTGAAATATCATCTATATCTTCAGTATGGGAATACTGAAATCATCATCATCTCTATATTCAGTATAGAAATACTGAATCACCATCATCTGCATCTACAGTATCATCATCTACATCTTATCTTGTATGTAGAAATACCCGATTTCTACGTGTTACGTCGGAACACGGGGTTCTTTGTCATCAAAACTATGGTTATCACATAGAATCATTGTAGTGTCCATATTCAGGTCAAAGAGACCTGATATCAGCTTCTGAAGCCATATGGCTTCACAACTTAGTAGAGCAATCTCCTATGTATTCTTCTTCAACCGTGCTAAGAGAAACACTGGACTGTTTCCTGCTAAACCATGAACTCATAGTAGACCTCAAACAAAAGCATATACCTGATGTGCTTTTCCTGTCTGAGATACTTCCAACCCAATATGCATCTGTGTAGCCATACAATCTATACTCATGGCTACCATCATAGTATAGACCAAATTCTATAGTCCCTTTCAGATATCTCATCACATGTTTTGCAGCTACTAGGTGAACCCATCTTGGTCGAACAAGATATTGACTTAAGGTGTTCATAGAAAAACAAATGTTTGGTCTGGTATTTGTTAAGTACATCAATGACTCAATGATCTGTCTGTAGTGAGTCACATCCACTAACTCTAATGATTCATCAGCTAACAGCTTCAGGTTGGAGTCCATAGGTGTGGCCATGACTTTGCATTCCAACATATTGAATCTCTTCAATATCTCTACCACATACTTTCCCTGGTTGAGAAATATTCCTTCTGAACTTTTCCATACTTCCAGACCTAGGAAATAATGCATTAACCTAAGGTCTTTCATCTCAAATTCTTCTACTAGTTTCTTCTTGCTTTCCATGATCTGTTTCTCATTCCCTGTCAAGAATAAGTCATCCACATATAGTAATAGAATGACAGGTACATCTTCTACAACCTTGTAGGAAAGGTTAGGATTGAATTTACTCTTGGCAAAGCCCATGCTCATCAGGAAACTATCTATTCTTCCATACCAATTTTTGGGAGCTTGCTTCAGGTCATAGAGGGCCTTCTTCAACTTGCATACTTGATTCCATCTGTCTTTAACTTCAAATCCTCATGACTATTCGATGTAAAACTCTTCCTCAATCATACCATTAAGGAAGGCTTGTCTTTACTTCATCATGGAAGAAACTACCATGATAGTTTTGAAGGAAGTGTACCTTGCTTCCTCGAGTAAGTGTCTCTTCAGAATTAATTCCCTCTTTCTGATAGAAACCTCTAGCCACAACTCTTACCTTACTTCTATCAGCAACATATCTTATCTTACAAATCCATTTGGAAGATACCACATTCTTGCTTTCTGGTTTGAGTACTATATCCCAAACATCTTCTATGAGTTTGTCTTCTTAGGTCATCAACATATCCTAGTCTTCTGCATTCAACCTTGAAGGTTGGAACCCACTTTACACTTGACAAAGTCTCAATCCATCACAAAGCTATCCATCATGTCTTACCATGTTGAACTTAGATATAATTTTCTATAGTCACTCCCCCTGAAGTGGAGTATCATCTTCCCTCTTCATTCTGTACAGGTGGTTCTATGCTTGATATATACTGGTCAATAGAGTATGTCATGTCATAGTCTATTCTTTCTGGGGAGAATCACGAACCTTTCTTTGTACACTTGTTCCATCATATCATATACATCATTCCCCATGATCAACTGTTATTCTTTGATCATAGCTTCTTTCATAGCATTCTTTTCTTCATCTTGAGTCATCTCTTGTACCCATGGTGGTCTTCATCCTTCAAGGTGGATCTACCACTCTCTAAAGCTCTTTCTTCTGTCATGGTGTCTCTGACCCTGGGAGCTTCAGATTCATGTTTATTGGAGTGAATCTTGAATTGTCATCACTTGTTATTCGGAACAAGTCTCATCCTTATTTTCTTGTAGGAGGTTGTACATGACCTTTCCTACAATTCAAATGCACCAGTTGCATGGTTAGAAATCTTTCATAAAACATATGCATAATGACAAATTCTTATGCATCATGCAACTATTTAGTCAATACAACATTCATCCATATCTCACATAAACTTTCTAGATGCCTTCCATCTCCACCATGACATTATTGAGATTGTGCACTAATCCAATATGTCAGCAAAGAGGTTTGATAAGTAGCAATGGAGAGTTGTATAGCACCATGAGCTACTTACCCATCACATGCATATTAGTAGTATACAGTCATTAATGCAAACAATTTATCATGCATAACACATCAACTGAATATAATCAAATGTATAACAAAACAATATCATGAAATGACAATTGAATACTTATCTTTTATTTGTTTTGTGGGTAGACTCCATCTTGATCATTTTGATTTATCATCTTCTTCATTCATGAAATCATCATTTCTTATCCAAATGACAAGAATTGAGTTCTTCATATTCCTCATCGCTTGAGGGATCTTCTTTGAATGGTGAGAGCTTGATCTTCAATTGCTCCCATCTTCTTCTTCTCTTCTTATGAGTCGAGCTGAAAGCAATTACTTCCTTCTGGCATACATTATTTGCATGAATCCCATGATCATGGGAGGCCATTCAAGGTGGCTATCACCACTTCTGCAATCTCCACTTCTTCTTCTACTGCTTCAAGTTGTTCTGCATTCTAGATCTTCACATTCTTCAACTGTTTTCTCAAAGCCATCTTCTGATTTAAGTTCTTATCTTCAAATAGCTTGATCAAGGAATCAAACATCTTCGGTGTCTTTAGGGAAGACACTTGTGGTACAAGTTGATCCGTGATTGAATCAACAATGATCTTCTTGGCCTTGATCAAGTTCTTCTTGTGTAAGGCTTTGAGCCTCATCTCCGTATGGAACTGGAACCTCTCTACTTATGTAGGTGTCCAATTCATTTTCTTTAGAGAGATCATATACTTCCATTCTTGGAAGTTGTCAACTTTACCAAGCTTATCATCAATATGATGTGATAGATCAGTTTGAAATGAGAAACTCAAATGCAAATAACAAAAGATTAGATCTTATCGATTTGAGGTGTCCGTCCTGCTTCCAGAGCTAGCTGATTTAGGGTTTGTCAGAGAAACCCTAATTTTAAAAACTTGGAATATTTAATATATGATTGGATAGAAAGATATATATCTTCAAATGGAGCCGCCTAATGTACTCCTTTTCTGAAAACAGTGGAGGGAAGCTCCCGGAACAGGAAGCCCTAGTTTTCCAATTTCTTCTGCAGAAATGCCTGTCACTGTTTCTATGATATCTCCGAAATTACTACTCCTATGTGTCTGAAATTTCTCACTGAGGTAATATATCATGTCCCTGATCCAACACCATACGTTTCATCATAATTTGCTTCACCAGTTGGTATTTATGATCATTTTCCCACGGTGACCTGTTACAGGACTGTTCAGAACAGCGAAGTTGTACAGACTGCCACATGTCATTGTTTCATATTCTAGTTCTGAAATTCGGACCACAGAAATTAAAGTCCATGATATTTCTATAAAATCTTCATAAATTCAATTTGGACCTCTGTAGCCCAAGATATAGCAATGTTCCCCAGGTGTCCTGTTTAGGGATGAAGTCTGGAAGAGGCTAGAACCCTGACTTGGAGGGATCATATCTCCCAGAATATAGTGCATCTGGGGCTGAATATTGGAAACAGTGTACATCCGGATTTTATATTTGGTCTTTGCAATTTTCAGCTCCTGAACCTTCTCCAATCTCAGGATATAGCAAATGTACCAAAACTTAGCAGTTTTAGTATTTAGGGTTTTTCTAGCTCGGGGTCAAACTAGGGTTTGAATTTCCCAGAGTTTCACCCAACCAAAAAACTTGATCCAGGCCTCTAGACTTCGATTTTTATGAGGAGAGAAATCCTATGCTGGTCTCACTCAAAAATTCTTCTTTTGCAAGAAGCCTTAATTTCCCGCACCGAAAACTGAAAATGCTTGGAATCGAATTCTGCTTCGACAGAAAGATGCGCCCTTCAATGGAGAGTCATCCTAGCCTTCTTTTGCTGATCAATTGTGGAGAGAGAAAAAAAAAAGTAAGAAGCCCTAGATTCTGTAGCTGCACAATGTCTTTTTTTCAAGGTGGCTCTGATACCATGTTAAATTTTCATATGCTTAGCTAATACAGCAGTATTTCATTTCATCTTCAAGACAAAAGCATATAAACAGGATCACTGAAAGATAGACAAGCACAACCATAAAAAAAAGGAACACAAATATTTATCCTGGGAAAACCCTAAAGGGAAAAACCCAGCAAAAGCTTCCTTAATATAGATGCCCCAAAAAGATAAAAGATAAAACCAGTAAGGAGATCAAAGCCTGATCCTCCTCCTTCTCCAGCTACTTCTCTTCTCCACTAATGCGCTACACAAGTGAGAGTGTGTGTGTCTCAAATGAGGAGCACTACACCTCTATTTATATTCATCCATTCACTTAAGTTAACTCATTTGACATGTAGGCTCGAGTTAAATCATGTAGGCTCAAGTAACCACACTGGGGTGCTAATGACCCACCTTTACAATTAGAGGGGACTACCTCATGACTCTTATTAGTTCTTCTGATTAGGAGCATCGGGGTACAATGTAATACAAGTGGTTCTTCCGGTAGGACCATCGGGGACCACAAAAAGATACATATAGAATATTCTTCGAAGTTACAATATTTCAACAGTGTTGGATTGGAAATGGTTGTTGTATGCTTGATATGTCACATCCCCACCCCTCATACCGACGATGGAGAGGATGCGACCAACACACTGCTGCTATCAAATGGGAAAAATATCCCCATGAACATAAAAACATAATAAATAAAATGCATTGAACATAAATATATACACAGATGCATAATGCATTCTATAGCAGAAGGAAAATTTATTCATTCAAACATTCAACATGCTCATATTAATTCATAAAACCAATAGTTTGTAGAGATTAAGCACAAGAATACTTTTCTTGAAAGAAGTTGGCTTGCAACTAGCCATGTTGCTGCAATGTTCCACCCAACCATAGGCCAATGTGCTCATTAATCTCTCAACGTCACTACCAGTCCCAAGCTGGGCATGATTCCACAAGGCACTAGGGAACAATAGGCTCACACATAGCCAAAACCATACGTTCATAGTCAAACCAACACACCATTGGGTTTCATAGACTGTTAAGGAAACAAACCAATAACATGGAAGGGTCCTTGGAGTTACTCAGTCAAGCCAAACCATACATCAAACACACCATCATCCAATTAACAGATGCTACCTTGGGCTTACCCATCCAATCCAACCTGCTAATCAAGCACAGATAACAATCTAACAAATGGGTTCCTTGGAATTACTCAGCCAAGCCACAATTTGCATCAAACACACAGTCAACCCATTAATGAAACACAGCCACACATAATTGTCGGATATGAAGAAAACATTTATGGGAAACCAAAATGAAATGGCTGAGGGAAAAACAACCATGCATGAGAAAATACGTTTTTAGGAAACGTTCTTGGGCTTCCCAGAGGTAAAAACAACCTCATCAAACCCTCAGATTGTGGATCTATTCTCCCATCCGCTGGGCATTACCAAAAATGGAACTTGCAACCACAAACATCCTAGTAAAATGGGGAAAGCATCCCTCTAACATCAATTCAATTTTCAGAAACTTCTAGGGGTTTCACGTGGGAAAAAATGGACTCAACAACCACCCAAAAATCGTGGGTTTCTCCTCCAATTCGTCGGCAACCCAAAAACAAGTTTCCCAGCTTGGAGAAGATAGGAAAAATGTAGAAAAATGTGAGGGAAGCTACCAACTTGCTCATAGTGGAAAAAATGGCCTTCTCAAGCCCCAAAATTGTGGCTCCTTTCTTCCAATTCGCCCAGCAACACAGAAAACGAATTATGGGCATGGAGAAGTGAAGAAACAACATCAAATCGTGAGGGAGAGAGAGAGAGCTCACCTTCTTGTTATGCGATAGAGTCAAAACTCCATGAGGATGGGTGAAAATGAAAGTCATGGGTGAATAATGGCTTGGGCATGCATTTCCAAGAATTTACTTGCCCCACAAGTCAAATACACGTTTTCCAAAAATGGGTGGCTTCCCAAATTCGAATTTGACCTCCATACCTTTCCCATCCCAAGGAAATAACTTCCCCAACCAGTTCTAATGACTGGGCACAAAAGGACAAAATGGGTAGTTGACAACTTATGGGTTTTCCCCTTGGACATTTGGCTTTTCCCCATAAGCTCAAGGTTTGAATAATTTCCCCTCCCTATTCCTTGTGAAATCATGCCCCCATCTCTTTAAGGTTGCGGCACATAGCTAGTTGTGTCATTTTTATTAATTGTATTTTACATGATGTCTCAAAACACATTGTGCCTGGCTAGCACATAAACCATCGACGTCAATTTTAAATAACCAAAACAAAAAACACTAAACCCATGGTGGGGCCTTTGCCTTGAGCTCCACACCATGATTCAATACAATATTTACATCACATGCAATTTAATACCATGGGGTCAAAACCGGGGTGTTACGCGATACACCCAGTCGAGGAGATGGCTTAACATATTAGTTAATGTAATGCTTGATAAATCCAGTCAACGTATTGAATGTTGTGGTGCAACCAGTGTGATGGTTCAACATTTGGCTTATATGTATGCATAGGTGATCTGAGGCTTGCATAAATTTGGTTACCTTTTGATGCACACCCTGAAGAGCACTGGAAGGGGTGGGTACACTCGAGGGACTATATATAAGAGAATAGGTACCATTCTTGTGTTGTCCGGGGTAGATCTTATGGGTTCCATAGTTGTCTAAAGTCAAATTGGGATACTCGTGGGCTGAATGAAGATGCTTATGAAGATAAGTATTTCATTTTTTTCATATTCTTGTTGATTTACTGTGAACATACATGTGTATATTCTTTGACTATGGTTTTGAAGATCCTGTTAAGGGATGAATCCTATGATAACAGATTTGACATGTAAATTGAGTCATTGTTTGGTAATAGGTATTGTGGGATGCAAGGACCTTGAAGGCATCTTAAGAATGCAATTGGACATGTGGCTATTTTGAAAAGCTCAGTATGAATAGATAAAGATTGGAAAGAAATCCAATGGGTGTTAATGAAGAGATATAAAAGCATCACGTGAGCAGCTCGAAGCTAAAGAAATAATTTTTCAAGGAAGAGAAATCATGTGAACACCAAGGATAATATTATTCTAAGGGGAAGGGGAATGTAATACCCCAATTTTGACCCCTAGATCATAATTGGCTTGATAATGTAAATTTTTAAAAAATGTAATGCATGATTCCTAGTGTGTAGTTAAAGGCCAAGGCCCCTCTACTAAATTCCTAGAATTATACAGGCAAGTATTTAATATTTTGTGGACATGTGCTAGTAAGCCATGGAAAAACATAAAATGCATGTAAATATTTATAATGAAAATAAAATCCTAAGAGTTGGTTATGGAAGCAACTAAAATTAGGGGGATGTGTTCATCCACTAGGGAGAGGTTCAAACCTCTATTTCCAAGTGTCATCTCAAGAACCCAACTATCCTTTCTTGATGTTCTTTAATTTGATTGTAAGAAGGTAGCTGAAAAATCAGCTCACGAATTTAATGGAGCATAGGAAAAAGACAGAAATTTGTATGGCGGGTTATGGGTTCAGTTTACTTATCCTAGAAATAAGTTTTCCCTCATGGGAATTTTTTTTTCTTTCATCCCCATTCTAGTATGGAACAACAAAACATCAATTCTCAGCATGATTTGCATTCCCAGCAATGAAAAATTGTTGAAATCGTAACCAAAAATTAAGCTGCATTTTGGAGTGACAAAAACATCCAAAAATTCACGTGGATAGAGAAATACAATGAGGGATCCATAGACATAAAACTTGGGGTGAATTTGAGAGTGTCAAAAGCCCAAAATTTCATGGGAAGACCCAGATTCGAGAGCCTAGAAGTTGATTTTGGTGATTGAGAATCATGTGGCCAGAATTTGGAAAAATCCAAGAGTGGATTCAACTGGGAGAGAGATCAGAGGTCATAATTTATTGATAAACCTAGTGAAGGAAAGGATCTCTGAAGATTTAGCAGCTTGGACATTCCTATGCCCATCCTAAAGAGGACTAGAGGGAAGGGCACTTGAGGGATTGTGTAGCATAGAAGGGGGCCTTCCTTGTGTTGGGTGTGGTAGGTATTATGGGTGTTAAGGTCGGATGAGATCAATTGAGATGCATATAACTATGTGCTTGAGATCATTGGCTTATCATTCTCCTTCCTTATTTCCATGCATGCTTGACAAACCCATCGGTGTGTTGGCTTAGCGTGAGTGCTTATGCCTGTGGCTGTGACTGAGATTGAGTAGTTCCTCCTTAGTGGATACACAACCCATACCGAGGGTGGTCTCAAAGATGAAATAATATAGGATGGTCAGAGATCTATGGTTGGGTGGAATGTTTCTCTCCCATAGGAAGCTGCTCGGGCAATTTCATTTAAAATATAAGTGTTCAATGTTGTCTCTAATTATCCCATATCTATGTATTATGAATGGTTGTTTGTTATGCCAAATCAAATTAATTGGTCCAATTAAATTATTGAAATTGAAAGCATGTGAATAGCTTGAGAATGAATTTATCTTTGTGCATGATTTTACTATTATGCCTGTGATGAGGATGTTGGTATATGCATGCTTTGTGTGCATTGATAGAGTTTAGTTCCATTGTGTATGTTTATTATGTATTTACACACACATTTAGATGTTAATGAATTTCATAATATGGTCATGGGGGGGGATTTAGAACCCTTTATATCATTCATGTTTCCTCCGTGGGTCAGATTGATGGGAGCGGGCATGACAAATAATCATAACTTTTGTTTTGCCAATGTTAACAGTCATACCAATATTAGAGCATAAATCCTTGAGAATTCTTAATTGTTTATCAAGATCAAAGGGACACCTCGACATAAGAACAATATTATCAAAATAAAGAAGAAAGATGATAATTATTCATGTTAATGTCATGATAGTGCAACTTGCTTCTTCTAAACAACCTTTTAGCTTATTGATGTATAAGTTGAAAAGGGTAGGGCAGAGGGGAAAACCTTGCTTAACTCCAATATTACAATTAATATCTCTTAGTAGTATTGCTTTTCAATTTGTGGTTACTTCTAATATTTTGGTTACAACAACGCTGATTTTCAAGCCATGATCTCAAACAAGGTGTAATTTTAACCCCCCCAAAAAGAAGGGTGATACTGGAAGCACCACTTTTCAATTTTAATATTTTGGTTATAAGGGTGATTTTAGTATTTTTGTTATTGTCGTACTAGTTTTTAAGGTGGTGCTTTCAATAAAGTTGAAATTTTAACTTAAGAAAAGGGGGTTGCTGATGGTAGCACTATTTTCCGTTTCAAGAGTTGATTTTAAGATTTTTGTGGTGGCAATACCTATTGTTAAGGCCATAATTTCAATCAAGTTATAATTTGAACCTTCAAAAGAATTGCTACAAGTAGCACCAATTTGTAATTTGATGGTAGATTTTAAGCTTTTTTTAGCATTAGTATGGATTTTTAAGGATATGGTGCAAAAGTTTGTGCTTTTAACTTTGGAAAAAAAGGTGATTCTCAGAGCCTCCACTTTTTTATTTAGACTAAAACCAACCACTAAATGCAACCTCTAAAATAAAAAATAAAAAACATTAAAAAGTTCTTGTCAAATAGGTAACTATGTTATTTTCAATATAACAACCACAATATAACCATACAAAATCATTCAATTATATTTTAGCCATTGAAAAATGTTAAAACATAATCACTACAAACTTTGATCAATTCATTACTATAAACATGTTAAACAAAAACATACAAACCTTATTTTGTATATGTAAGAAAAATTAAGATCTTCATCTAACCATAGATTTGATCAATTCATTACTATAAACATGTTAAACAAAAACATGTAAAGCTTATTTTGTATATGTAAGAAAAATTAAGATCTTCATCTAACCATAAAGAATTAAATTTGAAGATGTTTGTTATGTTTATAACATTGAAATCTCTTAACAAAAGAATATTCTATTTAAGAAATTCTTTCTTGAATTAGTAATATCACTCTTATTTCTCTTATATATGTTTTGAAATTTAACCGAAGGTTATTTCTTATATTGAAAGCTATATTTGTGATGCTTTCTTAAAACGCTATTTTATTCCAAATTGAACCAAAAAAAACTCATCCAATGGTACTTACAAATTTCGAAAAGTAAGACATAAACATTAATTTCACCATCATAAAAAAATATTAATTTCACCAAAAATTCAACTAACCTTTGCTCCCTTTATCTATGTAAAGCCACAAAAAGTTTTACATAGTGGATTCCATAGTCGTGTTTCTTATTCCCATGCTTTTGGAAAGTTGAAACCATACCAATTTTTCCATAATGACAAATTAAATATCATGGCCTAACTTTCATAGAAAGCTAGAGACGAATTAAAAATTAAAGTAGGGAGACAAATAAAATGATGTTCGCAATTTCAAATGTATCATCCCACATCCCATCAATGTCAATATACACATGTGTAGTCATAGTCCCATTGCTATCAATCTACCTAAAACAAAATATCAAATGCATTTCTATATTACACGCAATTGTTGTTGTTAGATGTACCTTTCATTTCTTCCATCAAAGAATAATGACATTTATGGAATGCATATTATCTCACATTCGTTTTTTATGAATTCCATGGTCTCGCACATGCCCATCAATTATATTATAGATGATGGAAAATATTTCAATTTGTATTGTGAAAATATAAATGCATTATGAAAATATAAATACAATGTCACTTGTGAAAGCTACACTCACAAGTATGAACCAAATTTAACTTGGAACCATTAGGGTATCCTAGTAGCTTTGACAACTTTTGTTGAGAAATTGGTGGTTAATAATGAGGTTGTAGATAAAGTATGCAATTGTTAGCTCTCTATATAATCATATATTTATGGTTACTAATTAGTAATGGTAAGGGTAGTGTCAAGATCATGTTGGTTGCAATAATTCACAGAGACATTTTCAAGATTTGATAAATATAATATTTAAAAAATATTTCCTCTAAATAAGATTAAGTTAGGATATGGTCTTTTTTTATAAATTCTTATTCAATTAGTGGTTCTATGCACTTTTACCAAACTCTTAGTAATCAAAACCATGAGACATATTCATGGTTGTGAACATAATATTTTATGTGTGACTAATGCTCATGACTTCAAAACCTATGTTTAAGATGTGAAATGTTATGATTGATAAGATGTGAAATGTTATGATTGATCTTCACCATAGAGTGTTTTTCCCACAAAATGAACATAATGGGTGCTAGATGGATGATCCAAATGTAGTCTAAGGAACTATTGTTCGCAAATTGATGAGCTTCACCTCATGTATCTAAAGAGCTTCCTTGATCATAGGCTACACAACACTAACATTAGGTGCACTAGAGTTGGTGGTGTTGTTCCATGTCATCTTTGGCCATGATAGTTGCGTTAAAGTGTATTTTGGGTGAGTAGAATTGATCCTATAACATTGGTACTCTAAGCATGTCTATATAGGCACTTACTTTCCTTGATTTGCTCTTTAAAAAGAGTTGCACATATCTTGAATTATCTATAAATTGGCTAGAGGTGATAGCTATGCTTGTTCTCAAATACAAATGAACATGGTTAAGGTAGGATCAAGTCCCTAGTTGTGTGTTGTTCTTCAATTTATGGAAAATTGGTCAAATTGCATGGTTTAGTCAACTAAAGCAAAGGAGTGAATGTGGTTGCGATGAGCAAAATATGGATATGGGAAATCCACTAAATCACAAAAGTGATTAAATGTGGAGAAAGATTCAATGAAAAAACATAAAAGAAAGCACACTAATGACTTAAGTGATTAAGTGCATAACCATCAACATAATAATAATAATAATAATAATAATAATAAACAAGACCAACCTAATATACTAAAATATTTGTATATACATTTTTTACTAAAACCTACTTACACAAAATAAAAATTAAAAAAAAACTAAATTTGTATACAAATTTTATGTACCCAATCTTGTCTCCATGCATTCCATGTATGTTGTAAATACTCATCTTTTGAAGTTCTAAAACATTCTTAACATGACTACCTACTTATATAATTTCCCAAATGTTCTTTATTACTATTACAAAGGCATTAAACTACAAGCAATATAACAGATCAAGGATGTGGAGTGGAATGGTGTGGAGTATCACTCAAGCTTGATTCACAAATAATTAGTGTTTGTGTATAGAACTTGTAACTACTTGTATAAAGAATTGTTTAAAGTTCACAAATTTACTTGGGTTAAGAAGACATTAAACTACAAATCATGAATGAAGTAATACTAAGACATTGAATTACGATGTATGAGTGATGTGGAGTAGAGCTTGTTGTCTAGTGTATAGAGCTTGTACCTACTTGCTTATAGAATTGTCGAGTGTACATTTATTGATGGTATAAGACATTGAACTAGAAATACTACAATGGATGAGTGACGTGGAGTGAAATTTGATTTTATGAAGGAATATTATTTGCAAATGCATATCTAGCTTAATCTTATAAAATATATTGTATGTATATAATTCAATCTCATAATGTCCCTTGGATGTAGCTTGGGTGTTTGGGAAAACTGATTGATAACCTCCCCATGTAGGTTCAATTCCTTGTAAGTGACATGTTAAGCTCTTAATTGAGACACCCTATGTTTCGACATATTATGTCCACCCTACACCCCTCGAGGGATAAAGGAGAGGTTTCCATGGATGTAGAGAGTGCTAATGGTTTCCATGAACCACATTGAGAAAAAAATCAATTTCATAAAATATTATTATGCGTAAATGTATGGAGCTAGATCTCACAAAGGGAAAATTTTAAGGATTTATAATTTTCTAAAAGTGTAGAAACCTTGACCAATCTTACTAATTCTTAATTTTTCAACCATGAAATGTTTGGTGATTTTTTTGTAAAACTATTGAAATTTCTAAGGACTTTATATAATTTTTGGACAATTTTGGCTATGTTTAGTGTAAAATAAAGTTATCCTATGGAAATTGGGCCAATCATCTTTGAAAAAAAACAAATTGAAGAATATTTTTTTTGAAAAAAAGGTCCAAAAATAGCCCATGGGCCAAATTTTGGCCCTAAAATTTTCCCTTAAACATTTCAAACTTCAAACATAATAAAGCTTGATTTCACAAATTATTATTATTTGCTAGTGTATAGAGTTTGTACCTACTTGTTTATAGAAATACAAGTGTACTAAAACATTGAATTACAAACACTACAATAGATGAATGAACTTGATCTCACAAATAATTGTTTTCTGCCAATGTGAAGAGTTTGTACTTGTTTCTAGAATTGTAAAGTGATACTAAGACATTGAACTACAAACAACAGTGCAATAACCTACAGTGTATCACATAATTATTAATTATTATTTAAGAAATTAACCTACAAATAATCTTTTTTCAAAAGAATTAAGACATAATCAAACTAGAGCATTGTTACCATTGTATAAAACTTGCTTGTTTATAAAATTGACAAATGTACACATTTATAGGTGATATTACTACAATGGATGGATAATGTAAAATAAAACTTAATATCACAACAATATTATTTATAGGTGATATTACTACAATGGATAAATAATGTAAAATAAAACTTAATATCACAACAATATTATTTAAGACATTGAACTACAAACAATACATAAATAATGTAAAGTAAAATTTATATGAAAAAATATTATTATCATTTATATATACATATCTAACTAAATCTCATAAAATATATTATATCCAAATAACTCCATTTCATAAAATATATTTTATATAAATACATGCAACTTGATATAACAAAATGTTACACAATCTTTTTCAAAAGAGTTAAATGAACGTAGACATAATCAACTCAATCACCTAATTAAGAAGGCCCTCTAAACAAAACACTATATTCCTGAGTCCTGA
The DNA here is from genome assembly GCA_001517045.1 of Pseudotsuga menziesii. Classification (NCBI taxonomy): domain Eukaryota; kingdom Viridiplantae; phylum Streptophyta; class Pinopsida; order Pinales; family Pinaceae; genus Pseudotsuga; species Pseudotsuga menziesii. Next base: position 572,245 of record LPNX010558375.1, read on the forward strand.
CATATGTGGATATATTTTCCAAAACGACTAAATGAACGTAGACCTCATCAACTTTGAGGCCCACTGGTGACTAAACAAAAAAACAATATATTTCACTGACAAATGTGGATATCAACCTCTACCTTACAAAGTTGGCTAATAAAGCGTTGGGAGCAGCAATGAGGGCGAGGGTTTATATATATATGAAATAATTTGTCAAAAGTTGTGTGCATCTGACATGACACCTACGCTTCGTTCTAAATTTTGACCCACGAATATATCACAAGACACGACAAACTATACAATGTATATCAGTCATATATATATATATATATATATATATATATATATATATATATATATTCAGCCTTTTTCTCTGGAAGTAGAAAACAATTTCAGGAATTGCGCGTGGGTGATCTGTAAAGCTTTGAAGACTTTTTCTTTTCTTTTGTTTTTCAACCAGCCAATTGGTCCCCAAACAAGAATCATCAAATTCAAATGGAAAAAAAATAACAACATACAGATACAGAAATCACATAAAAAAACAAGAATTTATTATTAATCCCCAAACTATATACAGATACAATAATGAAAAGAGCAACTGTTCCTTTATTATAAACTAATAAATATAGATGATACCTTCACTACAAAATGGTAACTACATAAAAATACAATCATCTAATACCACCACCATCACAGCAGCAAAATCAAGGTCTACAAGCATCTAGCAGGGCAGCAGCAGCTAATTTCTCAGAGATAAACAGTAGCAGAACCAGAACCAGAAGTAGAAGAATGGCGGGATTTTCTACTGTTCTTATGATGCCTCTGATGGCTATGGCCGAACTTGACATTTGCAGTAGGGTCCCTTGGAGGACAATCGGCAGGAGTTGTAGGGTAGCGGGCAGTGTCATCACAGTAAGAGTAAGAAATATATTTGCTTCTGAACCATTCCATTGATGCCTTCTGTTCTTGTGAGAGCTCAGACAGTTTAGAAAGGGAGGCCGAGGTTGCATCTGGTGTGCAAGAGGGCTTGGAAAACTGCTCGAGAGGATCAACGCAGCATCCTTCCAAGAACTGATTCGATAGAGAGACAACGAAGGGAGCATACTTTGTAATTTACTTTGTATCGCCCTCCTTTGGTGGCCCAGTCGGAACCGTCCCATACAGTGGCATACACAGACATGGGCTTCGCCGGGTAGTGCGCACCCATTGCCTCTGTTTTCAAAATTTCTCGTATTGGGACGTCGTCGATCAAGAATCTGCAAAACCAAGAAGAGATGTTTTTAGTACTTCAAGCTATTTCAAGAAAACCAAGAAAGAGATGTTGTTCTGTACAAGCTATTTCAAGAAGTCACAATTCAAAACGTCATGAGATAAGTATAATCCAATTTGAGAATTTACAGGTTGTATTCCACATCACTACAACTATTCTCAGAAGGGTCAGAAGTTGTATTCTACATAACTACAACAATTATCAGAGCGTCAAAAGTTGTATTTCACAGAACTACAACAATTCACATAAAGGCAGTATTAAAGTGGAACGGAATTCAAGTACATAGCATATGTTTGATGGTTTTTTCAAGGAGGGTCACCCATACTTTTCCATATTTCATGAATGTCAAGGGTGGTAAAAGGTTGGCCATTAGAGAATAAGGCCTGATTCAGAAGAATTCAAGGTTCAAACTCATGACCTCTCTTTGAAGTGAGAGAGCTCCCTCCTCTTACCAATTGAGCTAACCCTTGAGACTCAATGCTTACTTGCTGATTTTGTCAGAAAGAATACAGTAATGACCTCTCACTGAATTGGTAAAAGGTTGGCCATCAAAGCATAAGGCCTGACTGAGAAGAACTCAAGGCTCAAACTCATAACCTCTCTCAATTCAGAGAGCGCTCTCTCCCCTTACCAATTGAGCTAAACCTTGAGACTCAATGCTTACATGTTGATTTTATCAGAAAGAATGTAGTAGCGACCTCTCCCTGAACTGAGAGAGTTGATTTTATCAGAAAGAATATAGTAACAACTTCTCTGAACTGAGAGAGTACGCTAGTCTTACAAATTGAGCTAGCCCAACTAGTCTTACCAATTGAGCTATCCCATGAGACTCAAAGCTTGCTTACTAATTTTATTAATGCTTGCGCTTGCGTCAGACCGTGTCAAATGACCATTTAGTCTTACCAATTGAGCTAGCCCATGAGAGGCTCTCTATTGATCTTGATCTCATTAGCCCTCCCATTGTATGACAGCCACAAATGGGACCAATCTGTAGCAAAATATCCTTTAAATTTCTTAGACCGGTCTCTGCTTAACGACATTTCATATGTCTCAGGGACATCAGCCACCACTATATCCACTCTCTGGTGTATCTTGGGATCAACTGACGATGTCAATATGACGTTTTTTAGCTCTCCTGAGACTTTTACCTTGGATCTATCTAACTGCACTATTTGTGTAGGACACACGTGGGCATAACTTTCTAGGACCATGTTGCATTTAACTTTCTACACACACATGTGGGCATAACATTTGAGGATGCCCCTGAATCAATCATACAGTTATGGATGTTTCTATTGAAAATATCAAAGGTCAGCAAGAAGGGTGGGACTCTTTTCGTACCAGACTTTTGGGACTCAGGCTTTGTGCAAATTTCTAAGTTATGATTATGAGCTTCTCTAGATTTATTCAATACCATATTCATAGGTAAACTTTCTCTAATGGATGGTATCTTGAGAAATTCAAACAAATAGATACTATCTTTGGCCTTCTTTAGATCATCTACCAAATTATATTCGACTTTGGGGATTACCTTTTCTTTCACCGGCACTGATTTACCTGTTCCCTGAGCAGATGTTGCTGGTGGAGTGTCATGTGATGCTAAGCTCTTTCTCCTCGTATTGTAGGAATGTTGCAGATCAAAAACAACTTATGTATCTTCCACCTCTTCTTCTTCTGCAATAGGAAACTCTAAAAAACAATTAATGGTATTCACATATGGATCGTGTTCATCAGTAGGAGGCATAGTTTCTGTAACTTCATGTCTAGTATCATTTTGTATAGTTTGAGAAGCGAAAGTCAAGGCTTTAAAGATAGAATAGATCTTCTTAGAGGTGAGTGTTTCACCAGGGTTAGGGGGAGGTTGGTTTAAAGGAGGCTGGTAAGGTCTTCTAGGTGGTGGCCTTGCCTGACCTCTATTGTTACCCTGGTTGTCACTAATAGCTCTTTTCAGATCTACCATGTCATTGGAAATATTTTGTAGAAACTTCTTCATGTTATCCATTTCGTAAGGGTCTTTGTTTAGAGTTGTGGGTTTAGGAACATGCTCTTACCTTCTCCTAGATGTCGAAGGTTGTTCTGGTTCTTGGTCAGGATTGTCTTTGAGACCATACATATCATTTTCTACTATCACGGCTTCTGCAAAGGCTAGTTGTTGAGTTGTCTTATGAGCACATTTTTCCCACATGGCAATATTCGTAGGTAAACCCTTAATATAGTAATCTATTAGCAGTTCTTCAGCAGGAAGGACTGTAGTAGGAATATTGCTTTTGAGACAGGAAAACCTCTAGTTGAAATCTTTAACTCCTTCTTTTAGTTTTATCCCGAGAGAAGACAATTCTATGACAAGGTCTTCTAGGGTGCTATCATCTCCAAAATTTTGGACAAATAGTGCCTCAAATTGTTCCCAATAATTGATAGAAGAAGCTTCTAAAGCAAAATACCAAGTTGATGTGTGTCCCTCAAAAGAGTAAGAAAATAATATACACAGCAAATCCTCATGAATTACATTCCTCAGTCTAATAGCCTACATATAACTTTTGATATGGTCTTCTACAGGAATCCTATCGTCTAGATTGAACCTAGGAAGCCATTTCCCAGGGTTCTTTGGCAATTTGTGTAATTGTTCAGGGATAAGGATTGCATCTAGATCGAGCGAAGGTCTGTTAAGGTTGTTGGCCAATGGACTTTTGGGTGGATCTTCTAAATATTCTGAGGAATTCTCGGTGTCTGATGAATCTTGTGATGAAGATGGGGATGAAGGAGGTGGTGTAGGTGGTGCTACTCGAACAAGTTGATTGTCAAGGAGTGGATATTCTGGGGTTTGTTCCATATTTTCTAACGATGGACTAGCTTGAGCTTCAGGGGTCTCTCCTCGTGGAGTAATATTCCAAATAGGCGAAGTAAAATTCAAAGAGAATGAGTCAAAAGAGAAGTAAATAAAGCGTTTTTGAGACTACGAACTATCTCGGTTCTTGGTTCCACCCTTGCAGCAATATCGTTAGTGTTTTTTCCTCCACTGTTCAAAATCAAGAACTCCACTACTCGATGGGGTGAATAGGTTTTCAGTGGATCTTTCTGAAATCAGGGTGGTAGGGACGAGTGAGTGATCCTCTGCAGAATTAGCTGCAGACATAGAAGCTTGAATATGTCTTCTAGTGATGATGGGTGATCTAGGATGAGAAGGTTTATTAGTTTGTTGTCATGACATATTTCACAATGGCCCTCCTTCTAGCGCCACTGTTGACGGCCTGGTTTGTAGGTTGTTGGATAAAACTACAAGGCAATCAACAGAAGGAAAAAGTCCAACCAGAAAGGCTTCGAATCAATCCTACGCAAAGACGATCCTATCCCCGAGTTGTTTGGGATGAATGATTCCTATGGATACAAGGCCTCCATTGGCACAAGGGTTTGTCAGATCAAGTAGATCTGTTCTTAGGACAAGTAAGGGAAGATTCAAAGTAACCGATTTCTAGACTAACTGTTTAAGAAAACTTAAACAGGGTCAAAAAAAGTGGACTTAAGATTAGACAATTGAAAAATATAATAAGCAAAAGAAATTAATTACTCAACGTACAGACGTGCAATTTAAGATCAATTTCTTTAACCAACTTCAAACAAATCTTATACAAAACATTGCAAAGATTTTATCTAAAGGTGATAGATGCATGACATGTCCAAGAGGCAATACTAATTGACAAATTAGCACCAGAGATCAAGAACAAATCATCAGATGTAAAATATATCATGTAGATCAAACAAAGACATTTGTTTGACATAGATTCACCATGTCAATTGCGTAAATAAAAATCAATACGTAGATCAACACATAAATAGATACAACCAATAATTAGCATGCCATAAAGATTGAAGAATGACTAGAATTCATTAAAGACATTTATGAACAACCATGAGACATAGCATAAAATGACTACAATTTTATTAACTTGTAAAAAATTACAAAAAACAAAATTCACAAACTTTCCTATCGCGGCAACTTGGCAGTCTGTTCTTTAGTATACTCCTAGGATTAATCTCCAAAGTTCCTCCCTTACTTGGGAAAACCTTTTCCTTTAAATAATATTACAAATTTAACAAAAAAGGAAAATTCCCAAGATGCAGGATTACAAAATAAAACAATTTAAGATTTTCCAAGGGAGGAATGCCACTTGGCATCTAATTCCATCAAATCATCAATATCTTGATACTTTTCATGCTCCAGGTGCACTTCCGCTCTCAAGATTTAGGAGGAAATCTCCCTCTTCTTGACTTTCTTCCATTCTCCAAGGTACACCTGTATTGACTATTGCAGCATTAGGTATCTCGATCCAGCTCATGATTTCTTGTAAAGTGAGTTGGCTTACCCCCTGGATTTGTTCCTTAGCTGCAACAAAATTTCATTCAACTTCCTCTAATTTTAGTTTCGGAGGAAGCGCATGTTCAATCGGATCTAGAGAAGGTAGCTCCAAAAAACCGAGCAAAGTTTCAGCAGCAGTCCACCTATGTTTGCACGCCGCCTGTCCATCTTTAATGATGGATTCCACCACATCACAGATGTCTTCCCAAGTCTCACTTGTAACTTCAATTTTCTTGGTCCGAAGTGTATCCATTATTGGCAAATCAATGTGGTCTGTCTCTGATATGTTTTTCCCACCCAATATGTCGTCAAATGCCTTGGCTGCTGCCATCAAATCTTGTTTGGCTTTCTGTAGTTCTTGTTCCTTGTTTAACATATCTTTATTCAGTTGAGAAATTGAGTCATAATTGGCCCATGCAAAATCCCCCATGGCAGTTGTTGTGTCTAATTCCCCTTGTTTGATGTCAAGGGAGTCTATCTTCCAGATGACTTGATTTAGGGAAAGCACCTATTTAATTGTGCCTTCCCTTGTCCTCTTAGTTCCTTTCTTCATTATTGTTTTTGATTTCTTACTCCAAAAATATTTCCCAAAGGAGACCACAACATCTTCACCAAAATCGACCATTCCTTCAGAAGCTGAAAGGGTCTCCTTTTAGGGGGTGACCAAGGGATTAGATTTTGATTGGGACATAGGGATTTCCACACTGATGGGTGAAATGAGCATGGGAGAAGTGGGAAAAATAGATACAAGGGATGAAGAAGAAGTGATGATAGGGGTATCAATTTGGGGGGGATTGGCAGCAAATGCATTGTGTTGCTGCCCCAATTTCTGATGTAGGAGAAATACTCTCCCACATACCAATCACCATGTAACGTAATCAATGCTTGGGCTCTCTCGAAAAAAACCAGAGCATTAGCCTTGAATATTTTTTGATACATAGACCCAAGAAACAGGTCACAAATCTTGTACACTCAAGGGACACAATTGTCCTCCCACATATCAGAACAGTAAATATGTATCGACGAGGAATCCTTCTGCCAATTCCAACCTAGGGCGTGAAATGCAGAGGTCAAGCAGAAAACATCCATTACATACCATGACATGAAAAATGTTGGTTTTCTATTGGCTGCGGTCTTCTGATACTTTTCAATTTCTTCCTTCATATTGACAGATGGAATATGCGCCCAGTTGAAAGACTCTCCTGTAAGTAGAATGTGATGGGCTACTGGAACCCATTCGACTTTAAACAATGAACAATTTGCTGACCCATATAAATGGAAGAACATGCCCATAAGCAACGAATATGGTTCTCTGAACCAGGAAACGGGATAAGCATTGTCTGGTTGGGGAGGAAACTCAGCTGCATTTTCCATCCAAGATTTCACTACCTCCTCATCATTGAAGCGAGAAATGGATTCAACTAGAAACTTGGAGCTCAGGAGCTGTTTAGGAGGTCCAAGTGCATAAGCCTTGGAAAAAGTTTCAGGGTGGAAAGAGGCCACAAAAGTACCGATATGGTCATTGCATACAGTTGTTAAGGTTAGCATGGTCCAATGCCCACTTCATGGGGTCTGTATAGGGCATAAAAGGAGGTCTCGAAGCAATGAGATGGAGCTGTGAACTATAAATTCTTGCATAGGCAGGTTGGTCATGAGAGACAGTCAAGAAATCATCATTGTCGAAAATGGAGTAAATTCTCGACCAATCTAGGTGCAGGGTTTCGAAGACACACCCACTAGTATCCGTGAATACTCCGGCGTTTGGGTATTAGCTTTTCTGCTCTTGTAGAGCAGTTTTCAACCTTGTGTTTCTGGGTGTAGAAAATTCCTTTTCTGTTTGAAATTTAGCAACCATGGTCAAAATCTTAATACAGTCTAAAAAAAAAGAATAAATGGTCATGAAGGGTAAACTTACCAGTAGGAAGCTTGAAAACCAAACAAATTGTGAGCTTGAACGAGAAAAAATCCGTAGTAAAAATTTCCAAGTGCAGTAAAAATGCAGGTGAAAATATTAAAAACTTTACAAATTCGAACATACAAAATAACCCAAATCTCAATGGAAAAATAGATCTAGACCGTAGATCTAGCATAAACAGATAGTTGGGATCAAGGCGAGAAAATAAAATGCGGGAGTAAAATGATAGAAAAGTTTGGATTTTGGTGTCTCTGGCTTCCGACTTCCGCATTCCGCAGAGCGGAAAGCGAAAGTCGGAAAGAAATTTATTGAACAAGAAAAAATATTGAAGTTCTTATTTTCGCATTCCGCATAGCAAAAAGTAGAAGTCGAAAAAATAATAAAACATAAAAGTGTGACAAACGACTTTTTCGACTTCCACATTTCGTATTAGCGTAAAACGGAAGTCAGAACAGAAATAAAGGTGTTATTACAAGTAAGTGATTTCCACTTTTCACATAGCAGAAATCAGATATTTAGAAAACAACTTTTTATTAAACGAAAAAAAATGACAATCCCGTGATCCGCCTTAGCAGAAAGCAGATGTCGGAAAATGATTTCCCCAGTACCTCAAGAAAAGGATTTTTGTGATCCACCTTAGTGGAAAGCGAAGACACCCAAATAATATTTATAAAAGAAAAAGATGCTTCTGAAATCCCCAAAACCCCCAAAAAACAACGCTAATGAGGAAATTTTATTTAAGTGAAAACATTATACTTACAAGAAATTTTATTTAAGTGAAAACATTATACTTACAGTCTAAGGACTCTCATAGACAGATCATGATTTCAAAATCCAATTAAAAATTTAATGGGGCTCCCATTTTGATGGCTCAAAATGGGATCTGTTGCAGCCAGCAACACGGACTTGGACTAACATAGGGTCACTTAAATCAATAAGAGGTGTATTATAATTTCTTGCAAAATTGCCAGCTTGCAGATCATCTATCTCTATTGATGGAACTTCTACCTGAGTATATTGTCAAAGTTCTGGTTCACCTAGAACTTCACTAACACCTGTTGGTTCAAAAGAATCGTCTATGTCAAGTCTTCGCCTTTGAGGTGGCAGTGGATGCTCCACTGTTGAAGATGATGAAAGTTTTGCAATCTTCTATACCTACGGAGAGGATGGTCCTCGACAGCAAAAAATTTAGATCACGCACCTAAAAGGTCAAACTAAAACACAAGCAAACAAAAGAGCAGACACTAAAAATATCCTAAGTAATACAAACCCAAGCATGCGATATATACACCTCCCAATAGAAAGTCTGGGATGATTAGGGCGTAGAACAAACTAGTGAAGATTGAAGAGTAGTTACCTGGCGTATTGTGATGATTTTTCTGGGTGCAAGCGCTGGAATCACCCAACCTCCCTCCCAAATTTTCAATCAAGGTTACCTTCCAAGTCTACCCTAGGTGCAATGGAAATATCCTTCCACTGCCACTCGTGTAAGAACCTAAGGTATGGAAACTAAGGTTACCAAATTTACAATGAGATTCCGGTGGAACAGTTGGCAGCCTAACTGATGTGCATGGGTAGGGTAGCTAAGCCCGAAATTCTAACAATATCGGCACCTCATGGGGCCTAAGAAGTGGTATTGAAATAACCCTCGTACTCACAACAATCGTGGTTTATGTTTGAATGAGGTATTGGAGGGTTATCTCCGCAACCAAGCTCCCACAAGGCTTCGTGCTTGACTCTTGTGTTAGATGAGATTTTCGATTGATCTCTTGTAAACTTGGGTTTACCTAAATATTGGCCACTAAGTCTCAGTTCAAAATGATCTAGGATAGTTAAAAATTTTCCTAATACAAGAACCTAGCCTAAGATAGTTGATGATAGAACCTAAAAAGAAAAAAATTGCTAATAAATTTTATATTATGCTTTCTTTTTAAGGCTTTATTACTCAGAGGTGGCAAGAGTGAGACTCAATGATGTTTTGACTCAACATTTGAAAGCAAACATGATGTAAAATTTGACAACAAATGCTATTAATAATGTTTTTTTCCTTTTCTTTTATGAAACAAAATGAAACTTTTTAAACAACTTTGAAAAGACAAGACTTTTTATATTTTTGGTTTTATGAAAATAATGGAAAAACAATATTGCAATGAGCCTAAGCTAGGGCTAACTATGCAACTACAACTTCAATATTTGTTTTTCTTTTCAAAAAATCCAAATTTTGATGCAATTAAATGCAACTAAGTAAGCTAAGATAACTTGAACATGTATAAATGCAAGTAATAATGTTCATATATTTAAAATAACAATCTTTAACAAACAATGCAAAGATGAATCAAACCCTACTTGGACTAAACTACCAACTTTATAAAAAAATTAGATAAAAAACTTGGTAAAAGTGACAGACCTAGACCACTGCTAAAGCGAGCAAAGGCAAACCAATGCACTAGAAGGACTGACAAATACCAACAATGTACAGAGACACTAGTACTTGAACCAAAGAGGTCAAGAAGGAAAGACCTAAACCACTCACACACGGAGATTCAAACCTAACTCACCCAAAAGGACACTTGATCAACAAGTGGAAGTGAAATGCAATCACTAACAACATAACATAAGTCAAGGAAATGACCCAACATGTACTCAAGAAGCCAAAAATGCAAAACAGGGAAAACCCTAGCAAAGATGGACAATCCCTATTGGAAATCGTGTCAGTTACTTAAATAGGCCGCGAAACAACCTGAAACTGAGACTGTATATATAGACAACCCATGATTACAACTAAAAAATTTCAAAAGAAAAAATAATATCCCAGGGATCCTAAGCACCAAACACTGTTGAATGAAAGAAAAATATAAGCAAGACACTTACAAAAACAGAAAGAGTAAACTAGACTGGAAATCCTATTGGAACAGACCCAAACAAGCTAGACTCACCAGTGGATTCGCCAGTTCTTTTGTTCAGAGATTCTACCTTATGACACAGGGTCTGGGGGTCACCAACATACAAAATTTTAACTTGCAGAAATTCAGAAACATTTTTAAGGAAATAGGATAAGAAGGATATTGTACCTTATGATCGAAGGTTGATCCTGGCTTTGATCCTTTCTCCAAATGCTCCAGAAGCTCCAAGGTCTTCAACACCTACAAAAAGAGATTGATATCTTGCCACAGAGAGCTTAGTTTTTATATAAAGATGAATGAAACATTACAATTGCATATAAAGATAAATGCCTATGTATTTCATAAATCATAACACATAATAACATTGATGCACCAAGTGCGGAAGAAAAACACTCTTTATTTATAAGTAACGGGGAATGATACAACCTCTGTTTGAGACAAGCCTCCTCTGCTGACCAATTCCTGAGTTCTCTTTCTCCAATCTCCAAAGGTATTCCTCCAACATAACCTTTCTCTTCGAAGATGATTCTTTATCCTTTACCCCTCCCCTCTATTTATATTTGATGATCACGGGGGGTTGCGAAGGTTAGGATGGTTAGGCAAGTTGGGGACATTATGATTTCGATCCCAACTATCCCTGACTAATCATGTTTTAATTTTTAAATTTTTGTCTTAATGTAACTGTGAGTGCATATACTAGAAGGTTGTGAATGGATCATGACTCCTGTGAAGGAAACCCACGAATACATAGTATGTTCATCTAACTGCGGGTTTCATATGGGGCTACCCTCGAATGACTCGTGACTTGCAATGACAATAGTCACTATTAAAAGACAAGCTCAATTAAAAACATGGGAAAGACTGGAGGCAATAAATTGTATTGAAAGGAATATCTTCATCTGTATATTTTTGACAACTTCTATCCATAATGTCCTTTTTTGTACCGGCATGCTCAATGTCAATACTCGGACGAAGAATTGTCATTTCACAGTATAACACCCATGCCCCCAATGAAAAGCACAAGAATCCTTGTGCAAATTGTAGATGGAAATTCTCACCTCCTGTAGATAGGAGTTGTTTCCCTAAATCTGAATGATACAGGTCTAGAACAAAACACAAACCCAAAATGTTAAACTTTCCCTAGATCTGGTTAATTACTTGAATATAATGCCACAACACTTCCCTTAAAGGTTGTCCTTGGTATTCTTGAAACTTTTACCTTTGCTACTGCAGAAGAACCTGTAAAAGATTGAAGATAACAAGAGAAAAATGATAGCATACAAGATAATAAACCAGATCTATGCTTGTGACCAAGGAATAAAGCAATACATACGAATGATACAGTAAATATGGGAAATAAAAGACACATTTTATTAGAAATGATTGGAGAGACTACAACCTTCATTCCTTGGTGTTGAGAGTTCCTTCAAATCACTCTTTGCCTCTAAATTCACCTTGGCTCCAATAGCTCAAGAATTATTTTGACAGAGTTTGGGTGTTCAACACAATTATTCCTCCTCCTTCCCATGGGGGATGAACCAGTATTTAAATGCATGGGAGGATAGGGATGGTTGAAAAAATGGTGGATGAGGTGGAAGGGAGATCCTATTAAGGGGGATCTCGAGTTCCAGGTGGTCCTAAACCATAGGGATGAGGCTCCACGGAGGCAAGCTTCGAGAAGCCTCTCGAAGTTTCCTTTTTTCCTTTAAAACTCGAGTACCACACTTTTAATGAAGGTAAAAAATGGTGTTAAGGTGGTAAATCCTTTTTCATGAATAAAAAGAGTGGTGGCACCTCCCTTTTCACATGTAAAAGGTGCGTTGTTGGTTCAAAAAAATAAAAATACAAGGGAGGAATTTTCTTCTTTTCATTTCTCTAGGACAAACTCTGAGGGATTTGAGCAGACAAGGGAATACATATCTCATAACATGATGGTGATGATATTTAGGTGTAACAGAATTCTCCCCAAACTATGAGGCTAGAGGGAAATGATAGGAAAAATACTTTAATAGAACAAGGTATAGTTCCGAGGAAAATGTCGAATGGTTGGAACTTCTCAAGCATCACAAAATTTATGCCGCACCTTTTACATTTTGATACATGTCCCAAATTACTCACAACATGGATTCCGACCAATACAACACAGATCCTTGTGAGATACAAAAATTCATGGCTACTGATATACAACATAGATCCATGCAAAGAAGACTCAAATTTGGACATAGCTACCAGACATACAATGTATATCTATGTCATACAGATGCAAATCTGAGCACAACCACGAACATACAATGTGGATCCATGCTAAAAATCATACAAATACTCCATCGCAACCTGGGGAAATCAATGAGCGCTTAATAGATACCCAACGTCTTCGTCTCGTCTTCAACAAAGTACGATTCTATCCATGTGATTACAATGTATTGATGTCGAACATGGTAGAAACCACTTGATTACCGGTCTTGATAATCGAATTAGAAGCAAGTTGAATACCCAATTGACTAAATGAAATGTAGCCAAGTGTCATGTTCAAAGGTGACTGACTACTGCCATTATTGCAAATGAAATATAGTTCCCTTCCCTTAATTTCCCCATCGTGATTGATGAGTGCCTCTTTTTTTACGAGTTCAAAGAGGGTAATAGACACTTGTTGTAGCTCATCTTTCAGATGAGTCCAATCTAATACGTTTTACAAACCTGAGAAAGGAGGGGCTCGTTCCCAAAAAAGGGTCTTTCATCGTTTGATTTTATGATTGCGATGAAAGAAAACTCAGTATCGTTCATGTTTATAGAGTCTAAACAAAGACGAACAGATACTCCAAAAGGTCCTTTTTCATATGATTTAGTCCCTAGGTCCTGAAAAATTATAAAATAATGCCCAAGAGAACTATTTTAGTCATGATTAACTAGAGTATACCTTTTTTGTAAGTAGTGCCCCCTGGTCCGAAAAAGGGGTAAACTATCACCAAGAAGATGACTCTTCAGGTCCTTTAATGAGCGTGAAGAAGACAAGTTCAATTGGCAATCTTTTCACATTTTAAGAGTCCAAAAATATATTAAAGAGGACTCTAGTAGGGTTCTTTTTTCATAATCCATATTTAACGAGCCTGAAAAAATAGTAAAATTATACTTGATACCTCTTAACTAAGTTTTTAATGAGCACGCTGAAGGTATAAAAGGCACTCGGAACCTTTTTCATGTTTGAATTCAGAGCATGAAAAAGCGATAAACTAAGGTCAAACCACTTTTCATGTTTTAACTAGAGCACGAAAAATGAAAAGTAAGCTCAACACCATCTTAATATTTGTAACAAGCTCAAAGATTGATTGAAAGAATGCTCAAAGCATCTGCTTCATTTTTTAACGAGCTTGACACATAATAACTATGCTCAAAGAGGTCGTTTCATGGTTTAACAAGCTCGAAACTAAAATAAAGTATGCTCAAAATGAGTTCCATTTATGGGGATTTTCCCAACATGATGTCAAGTGGTTGGTACTTTCCCCCAGTATAATTGTCAAGTAGCTTAACTCCAACATAATGTAAAGAGGTTAGCTTTGTTTCGTCTTCCTACTTTATTCGTCATCCAACTAAATTCACGGTTACTACCAGGAAAAGGTTCACCAGAAACGAAGGAAGAAAGAGGATCAAGTGATGCAGGTAGATGAAATGAAGGTTCAAGGCTTGACATAATGGAAGAATCCATTTCATTTTTTAATGAGCTTGAAACGAAAAAGGAAATCTGCTCAAAATGGTCTGTTTCATTTTTACACAAGCTTGAAACAGAAAATAGCTATGCTTGTTATGGCCCATTTCATTTTTTAATGAGCTCGAAAGGGAATACAACCATGCTCAAGGTCGGTTTTATTTTTTTAACAAGCTTGAAAGCAGAATTCAACTATGCTCAAGGGTATCTGTTTCATTTTTTAATGATATTGACACAGAATGGGAACTATGCTCACAGACATATGTTTCATAACGAGCTTGAAATAGAATGGGAACTATGCTCACAAACATATGTTTCATTTTTAACGAGCTTGACACAGAATGGGAACTATTCTCACAGACATCTGTTTCATTTTTTAATGAGCTTGACACAGAATGGGAACTACACTCATAGACATTTGCTTCATTTTTTAATGAGCTTGACATATAATGGGAACTATGCTCACAAACATTTGTTTCATTTTTTAATGAGATTGCCATAGAAAAAGAACTATGCTCATGAGAATGGTTTCATTTTTATGCAAGCTTGAAACTAAAAGATTTGTTGTATTTTTCAACGAGCTTAAAACTAGAAATGAACTATGCTCAAGGTCGATTTTATTTTTTAGCGAGCTTGAAACCATAAATAAACTATGCTCAAGGCTATCTATTTCATTTTTTAACGAGCTTGACACAGAATGGGAACCATCCTCACTAACATCTGTTTCATTTTTTAACGAGCTTGACACAGAATGGGAACCATCCTCACTAACATTTGTTTTATTTTTTAACGAGCTTGAAACCAAAAATATACATTGCTCAAGGTGACCTGTTTCATTTTTTACACAATCTTGAAATAGAAAATAAATATGCTTGTAGGGACCTGCTTCATTTTTACACCATCTTGAAACAAAGAATAAATGTGCTTGATGACATCCATTTCATTTTTTAATGAGCTTGACATAGAATGGGAACTTTGCTCACATACATCTGCTTCATTTTTCAATGAGCTTGACACAGAATGGGAACTATGCTCATGGAAATCTGTTTCATTTTTTAATGAGCTTGACACAGAATGGGAACTATTCTCATAGACATCTATTTCATTTTTTAACAAGCTTGACATAGAATGGGAACTATGCTCACATAAAACTCTTACCCAACATGATATCCAGAGGTTGGTAGCTTCCCCCTTTCACATAAGGAGTTAGCAGGTTAATTCCAGTATAATGTCCATAGAATAGATACATGGCCCCCATTTTACCTATGATGGGAAGAAGATAACTAGAAGAAGGGGAAAGAACCATGAGAACATGTGAAACATTCAGGGCATTCTGATTACTAGGAATCATGAGATTGTAAGGTGTAACAAAGGAAATTTGATCAATCATCGCAATCTTCCCATCATGGGGAAAATGCATCACTCTAAAGAGTGTGGACACTATAGCCTTCGTGGCGTAAACATAATCACATACAAGGAGCATATTAAAATCTAAAGGACCTTGGACCACCATAACATATATACAGATAGTTTTCCCTCCTAACGTAATAGGTAAATCAGGAAGGATCCCTAAAGGTGCAGTAGGTATTAGATTAAAATCTAGTATCTGATCGGTGGTTGGCACAAGATGAGGAGAACCTAAATCTTGCCAAGTAGTTGAGGATAGAATACTAACAAAATCCCCTTCGTCAACAACAGTGCAAAGCATCCGCCTAGCAGTAACTTGCACAAATATCTAGAAAGGAACACTCGAATTAAGACGAGATTCTGTTAGATTACTCCAATCAAAGGAAACAACCTCAGTACTTGAAGATGGTTCTGTTGAAATAGTCAAAATTTCCTCTTGTTGAGAAAAATCAGAACTAACCATGAAAACTTAATATGTTTTCATTTCACTCTCAACTGGAAGATAGGGACAAGACGAAGATTGTGTTAAAGTGACTACTTCAATCTCAACACTCTCTAACGAAAGAGTGGGATCGGGTGGAGATGACATCGACTCGACCACTTTAAATTCACACTTCAAGGTAAGAGTGGCATGAACTATCTGTTCTTCACTCTCTAAAGAGAGAGTGGAATCAACCAAGGATGGAACTAGATCAACCACTTCATCTTCACTCTTTAAGGGAAGAGTGGGATCAACCGAGGTTAGAACTGGATCGACCACTTTATCAACCAATGATAGGTCAAGGGGAAACTTAGATTACCTGTTGGAAGCTGTTTCCGAGGAACATTAATATCTTCCAACAACTTAGAAGCTTCATCCATGTGAGGACAAAGGTAAGTAAAGTGCATGTCCTTACAGAGCAAGCAAGGATTTATGAATTTACCCTTTCGACTCTTAACCATAGAGTCACTCGTTGAGGGGGGATCATCAATATGATTACCAGAGGCTGATGATATCAGTTTTCAGGAAACCTTATACCATTCTTCTATAACTAGGGCCAGACCATGACAATATTTTAGAAGGTGATCACCCTTGGAAATCTTGCAAGGGAATTTGGACTTACGTGGTTTTTGGGTGTGCATATCAACACTCTCTGCACTCAGAGGAGTAATTAGTTGGGACTTGGTTTTTTGTTTGTTTTTCTTCTTCTTATTCTTCCTTTTCTTCTTCTTCTTATCTACCTGATTACTAGTACTACAACTTTCAATATGCGAAGAGGGAGAAAAAGGATAAGACACATCTAGTGAAGAAGGTGAGGGATCAACATGAGGTTGATGCTCCTGCGATGAAGGGTTAGGATCTAAAGCAATTGGTTTACATGGGATAACTAGATTGGAGAATAACCAAACAGGTAATCTGATAGTCAATCCAGGAAGGCTTAACGTAGCCATGAAAGGAGGACCAACATACCCATATGGAGGGAAAAAAATACGTGCTTGGTGAAGGATTCTCTTGGTTGGTAGTCTTGGAAGGCAAAGCCATAACTATGTAACAAAACTATCTCTCTCTTCTAAAAAAATTATAATAGTACAGACAACAAGCACTACACAAACTAAAGGAGAAAGAAAAATATGTGAGAGGAGTGGATTAAAGGTATTGAACCTCACGGGATTGTTAAACCATCACAACTCGCTATATACCATAGGGTCCAACAGTAGAGCGCAACAAGGAGGACTGGGACCGTACCCTTACCTAAATACCCGACTACGTGGATGGTACGTGTGTAGTAATCTCTCAGAGTGTTGTTCTCAGTGTATTGCGATGATAGGATGGCCAAAGGGCTATACTCAAATGGTCTCAAGATTCCTAAAGGTGTCTCCTGATATACGCAAGGTACAGGGGAACTCCATTCCGTAGTAGTGTTGTTTAATGCACAAACGTTCGAAAGGGGCATTTTGATATACAACTGAGTACATGAAGTACCTTTCGATATACCTCAAGGGTATGTGAAAGGTCATTTGATATACCAGTAGTATGTGGAAGAACCACATGATCCCAAAGATGCAGTGCAGGTAAAAAATGACAGCTTCTACGTTTAAAGACGTTGGAACACGTCTCTAACCTATCACACAAATTTCTAAATATTTTAAAGTTAAACTAGCGCTTAATTTTATATTGTACGGTTAAGTGAATGCATGAAAAGTTGGATCTGACTCAAAAATATGCAAGCATGAGTATGCAAGTATTTTCTTTCAATGAAAACTATCTATGGAAAGGAGAGAGAGATTCAATTTTTTTGAAACACATAATATATCCCATACAAAAATAAAACATATGGTTCGTTCCTAACTGAAACAATCAAAATATTCTTTTTTGAATGGAAAAAGAAGTGAGATCCCTAACAAAAAGCAAGAAAATATTGTTACAACTTGTATACAAAATTGTTCATATTTTTCAACTAAAGTGAGAATAAAATAATTGCAAAATTCTACAAGAAATTTTATATGTAGTTTTCCACAATTTTTTGAAAAAAAAAGAAAAAACATACACAAATCATGTATAACAAATGAAGAAAAAATGAAATGAATCTTTTCTTTTTTTTGTTAAAGAAGACATAAATCAGATATCTAGCAAAACCAAGTTCTAATCAAAGCCAACTACGAAGCTTTAAAGACCAACATCAATCACAATTCTTGAAAATACCTATGAATTCTCATGCGAGCTCATTTTTTTTTTAATTTTTTGATTGAGTTTTATTTTCAAGAATAAATTCCAGAGTTCAAATAATCAGTACAATTACCAGTGATACAACCAGAAATAGATTCAGAAAAAAGAAAACACACATACTAAGTTTTGAAATCACAAGGGTATAAAAACCTACATGGCACCGCTTGTAGGAGGTTATTGACAGAGCATTACCGCTTGGGCACCGCCTATTGTCCACTGAAACAGAGCAGTGGCACCACCTGTTGTCCACTAGCTATATGTAGTGGCATCGCTTCTTGTCCATACTGAAAGTGCGGTGTCTGTTGTAAGTTTCAAAACAAAAATCAAGCGAAAAATAGAAAGTTAGAGGTTTGACAACTAGCATCAAATCACAAAAATTACATGAAAATGAAGCATATGAAGAAAATTTGTTTCAGATCTAAGAAAATTAGGTTCGAATGAAACCAGATCTCACTACAAAACTGGTAGATCTAATCACTGAAAAGGTTGAAGTTTGGAATAAATACAAAGACTGAAAACCAAGAAAGATCAGAAGTTCTAAATGTCCTTCCCCAGGGGAGTCTCCAGATTTGTTGGCTGGAAATTCTCACCTCCTGTGGACAGGAGTTGTTTCCCCTAGATCTAAATGATACATGTCTAGAACAGATGAGTGATAACAAGGATAAGCACTTTCCCTAGAATTAATAGATATCTGGAATGAGTCTTTTATCTATCCTGCAGTATGATGCATCATCTTTCTATGGTGCTAGATCTCCACAGATATACCTGCAATAAACACATCAAAACATCATACAAGATAAAAAGTACCAGAAAATTATCTACAACTCTATATCAGTGACTAAGGAATCTGATAACAAAATGAGTGATCATAACACAATACATTTTATGGGAAATATACCATCATTGCATTAACATAAAAGAAGAGAGATTACAACCATAATTCCTTAGCGTTGTGGTGCCTCCTCACATGCCAAGTCTTGTCCTCAAAGCTCCAACTTGTCTTCTCTATGCTCACCCTATATTTGGCTAGAACTTAGGTGCAACAACATAACTTTCCTCCCCTTACCCATGAGGGGTGAACCAATACTTATACCTCTTGGGAGGATAGGGATGGTTGAGGAAATGGTGGATGAGGTGGGAGGGAGATCCTACTAAGGGGGATCTCGAGTCTAGGTGGTCCAAAAAGGTAGTGATGAGGATTCCATGAAGCTAATCTTCAAGAAGCTTCATGAATCTTCTCTTTTTCATTTTGAAATTCAAGCACCGCTCTTTTTCTATGGAGACAGATCATTACCAGGGCTGCATCATTCATTGATCAAAGGGAACAGGTGTTGGCACCGCTCAATGTCAATTGACAAGTGGCGTTACTGAAATGGGTAATGCCCATTGCATAAGGGAAAATGGTGATGGTGGACACAAGTATGAAAATATGAGTCCTGGCTAGTGTCTAACTTCATCACTTGAGGAATTGAGGCAATTTCTGGTGTTTTGGTTCTCATTACATTATGGTGATGAGAATTGTGTGTAACACCAGTTGAATCAATAAATGAGACAGTACACAATAGGTCAAAGTTACTATTTTCAATGCTATATAAGAGACAATACAATGGTTCGAAAAGTTTTGAATATTTCTTGCATGAAATCAAATTATCAGAAGACGACTACAATGAGGCATTACAACTACAAATAAAAAACCAACAATCTTCCCAAAGAGAGAACCCTCACATATCTGGAAAAGTTGTTTTTCACCAAACATGTCTCTATGGAATGCAAATACATATGCTTAATAAATACTCAATGCATATGTTGCAGCATCATATTGTAGTTCATATATGGCCAAACTTGATAGATCTATGGCAATTGCATTTAAGAAGATACACACATAAAATGAAAGGAGAAGAACCAATTCTATAGAAATGATACATACACTTAGGAATACAATACTTAACCTTCAATAGATGTCAGCTCAACTGGTTGTGCATATAGCACTTTTAATGCCCCTAAATTCTAGCTCAAGGCAATGCGCTTTAGTAAACACTTCGCCATCATATGAACGGTTGTTCATCCTCAAGCCAACTTTTGTATTAAAATAATATCCTGAAAATTCAAAAGACATTATGTGTCATTCTATCATTGATTATTATGTTGAACATTCAAATGCAATAAAGCATATTTTCGTAGGATAATTTGTAGCCAACTACAAGAAAGATGGGACACATGTGTCAAAGAAAAAGAAACCAAATGTAATCCAATTTGTAAATTATAGAAAACATGTTGACTATGAATACTATTGCAAAGAAAAACTATTACTATATGTTCCATTTGAAAACAATGAACATTCACTATAGCAATGCTATTCAACATGGTAAGTTGCATATACTTTTAATGTGTAAACAATACAAATGAATCAAGCCAAATCTGCATATGAAATCAACCCATTATGGGGTGATTTAGAAAATGTAAGGGAACAAATTGACAATAGCACTATAAACAACTATGAAACAATGACAGATAAAGAAATAAATAAAAAACATAGTGGATACTATGACCTACAAACATATTTACAATGGTTATCATAAATCAATTCGAAAAAAAATAATTAACATTGGTTTCCAAGTGACATAACATCCATTTCTTTTAGAAAACCAAGATTAATACAAACTTATAAGAATTCTTAACAAAGAACAACAAGCAATTGTAAAATACATTGCAATAAAAGAATGTAAATATTTATACATGCCATTTTACTTGTTCCTTACCAGTGGGGAAAGAACAAGAAAAACATTCACATCTAAAGCAATATTCCAAATGCTCATACAAATCTATGATGTAAACAATACTATTGATCCAATAAAGCCAAAGGAGTTGATACTAGCATATATTGGTAAAGCTACATATAATGCAGGTGGAACAACAATCCACTCAACATTGGTGATGTCATTCAACAGATCTGAAATTATTCCACTTAGTAAAGACATGCTAGATATCTTATCAAAACTTTATAATGAATTGCAAGTTTTTTTCATTGACGAAGCATCTCTCATTGGGAGTCAATTTCTATACTCAATTGATGATCATCTTAGAAACATAAAACATGCATAAACTAAATGCTTTGGAAACATTGATATGATATTTTGCAGTGATCATTATCAAGCACAACCTATCCAGAATTCATTGTTATTTAAACAACCTATAATAAATAGGAAAATTAGAGCTCATGATTTCTAGAAAGAAAATGTAAAATGCTATGAACTACATAGTACAATATGAAAAACAAATGCAACATTTATTGCTATTCTATATAGAATGCATACAAATACACAAAGCAATAGTGGCATAGCATATCTTAATATAAATTGGATGCATCACGCACCAAATGACCCAACTTTTCCCTATCTCTTCTACCAAAACAAAGACATTGCAACACACAAAAAAATATGTTATTAGTTGTTCCAGGCAATGAAACTGTAATCAATGCAATTGACAAGGACGAAGAAAACCATAACAATGTGCCATAGCANAATAAAATTCTATACAAAAACAAGTAAACTTGACACAATATGGATTAAGTTCCATGACCCAAAAATTGAACAACATCAGTATAGTAAATTATCTCCTTTGCATACACCGGACATATCAAATGATTGGATACCTATTATGTGATCATAAAACTAATACCGAAAATAGGGAAAACAAGAAATTTGAAAATCCGCAAACATTTCCTAGTCGAACTTGTATGTGCACGAACAATACATGGATCACAAGGATTAACACTAGATGGTGTTGCATTTGATCCAACTGGTATATGAATACATGGATTGGTATACACTGCATTGTCTCGCATAAGAAATGTATAATCACTATATCCGATCAATGCTCTAACAAGAGACAATTTCAAGGTCAAAGAAAAAGTTCACATTGGAATGCAACGTTTACGAAGCAATGAAAAATTGAACCTAGAATATGATTCACAATGCATAACATTACATTCAAGCATCCTAATATGCTCTCTCAACACGCGCAATGTACATACGAATATCAATGACATATTAGACAGTCATGATACAATGAACTATGGCATTCTATGCTTACAAGAAACATATATTACAAAATACATGCCATATGAATTATTTCCAAGTTTTCACTGCATACCAAACTATACAAAACATGGTATGTTGACATGTTTCAAAAAACATATAAGTATATTGGAATATGCACACCATGAAGAATAAAATGTTGAATTAACTATTGCAAATGTAATTTCCTAGGGCTCACATATTACTATCCTAAACATGTATTCTAACCCAAATGCAACACTAGACAACGTAATTGCTACTCTTACAAAAGCACTATGAAATATACAACTAAATCAAAGAATCATGTTCTTAGGTGATTTTAATATTGACCTATCCAAAACAGATACCAGAAAAAAAGCATTAGAAAACTGTATGCATAGTCACAACTTTCATATACTTTTGGATAAGGAAAAAATTCTATCAAAATAGCTTTATTGATCATGTCTGGTCAAATATACCAATACAAAATTTTAAGACTTTTATATTAGATGCATATTGGATTGATCACGATGTTATCTATGTTGTCCTTGACAACACAAATGAAAATATGCCATAACATATGTTCAAAAGGTTCGTATCCTACAACGTTCTCTTATAAAGTAACTAAGTTCGATACCACTAAAAAATATTTTATTTTCCATATCTCTAACCTTTTCAAAATTTCATATATTAGGTAAGGATGGAAAAACGTTCTAACAGATAAATCCACTCAAATCACCGTATCTATTTTTCACATGTTCATAGATATACATGTGTGTGTGTGTGTGTGTGTGTGTAGGGTCTAAAAGTTACATCTATAGTCACATTCAATACAATATCTTGATACTATAAATGATACCCAATAAACTAAGAAATAACTAAATGTCCAAATCAGAAAGAGTTGAACAAGCGAAACTTCCATTAGCAGTAATGCATCACAAACATCGAAATAATATGCTTCACAAGTGTAAGTATTTATGCAATATTTTCACATCATCATTCAAAATATATATATTTCCATTTTCATTAACACTAACTTTAACTGTTACATTCAGGTCAAAAGAACCTATAACAAGCACAATTGATCTAGCAAAAGCAATAGAGCAATAACAAGCAAAAAGTTATGCCTAATTCAATTCACACTATACTAGAATGCAATTCCAATATGTCCTAACTTTATATCAAACAATTCTATACATGTACAACATTTCAATTTCTGACATCATCTCAATTGAGGACCTAAACAGTCGTAGAACTAGACAGATATTCGTCAATGACATCATGATCACATACAACACATTTTTAGATAAAAACAATAAATCACAACCAATTCTGCGTGCTGATATGACTGATGCAAAAGTCATCATGACAGTTACAGTAACTGTTCCCACACAACTTATACAATGTCATAAGAAAAAACTTGTAGCTAGTAATAGAAACCCCAGAACAAATTCCAGATTCATGTCAAAGACAAACTATGATCATGGTGATTGCAATTGTATTGAATATCTTTGAATGAAACAAGTACCATAGAAACAATTTCTCCATTATTCAATGAATATACTTTCATACCAAATACACTCATTAAATAATTGTCAGAAAACACATATCACTATCTAGTTGGCACAATTGGTGTACTTGTAACAGCTGCCAGAAAAATTGGGACACAACACAATCTACAAATAAAATATGGCAGCTCAAATGATGACAAATCCATGGTAATACTCTATCCCACAATATGCTTCTTATTTAGTTATTCCATTTTCAAATCCATGCTTACATTGATTGAATACCATTACTTCAATTTTGTCTTCTATTACAACTACAGTTGTACGAAACATATGAGCAGTTCTTCACATTAATAGAAAACCAATTGCAAAATGGAGCATTTCCTATGATTCTATGCAAAAACATCACAAAGTCAAAAGAAACAAAGGAAACGATATTTCAAATAACAAAATCGACATTCATCATAGAACTGAGAACATAAGCTATTCACAATTTACAAAAACTAATTGGGTCGACAAATGTTGTAAGTAACAATGTACATATTCATCTGTTAGCTCTATTTACATATACCTTTGTAACAACTAGCAATGAAAAAATGTTCACATGTTCAAGATATACTGACAACAACAAATTCATATTCAACTCCATTCAAGCCCATATGCATTGAATGCAATTTCCCCACTAGCACGTCTGCAATGATAGAAGGATTGTTAATTGCTTGTGCAAACGTAATAAGGATTTCCACTTTACATATGCACATTGTATAATTGACACTATCAAAACAACAGGCAATAATGTTATACCTTTCATAGTCAAGGATCCTATACTGCAAGAACTGATTCCTGGCCTACAACATATGTCCTAAGACATATATCTAGAAAATAAACCAACTATTATAAACATGCTACATGACCTTTAAGTCCACAACTACTTTACAATCAATGAAGAAAATGTAGTGTTGCATATTGGATAAGAAGAAGGTAACATCTCAATTACTTTTGCATGTCTCTAAAAAAATTTTACATCAACAATAATAATAGGTACCTTATTTTGCAGGTCCTCTATTATGCATATCAATGAACCAATGCATATCTCACATTATGTGCATAGAATAGCAATTTTGACCATATGTACATATAGTAGCAGTTTTGTAATGCATATCACCTACAAATTATGTGCATATAATAGAAATTTTGACAATATGTACATATACTGGAAATTGTACATATACTGCCACTTTTGTAGTTTGTTTTGACTTTCAACAATATGTACATAGACTATTACTTTTGACAAGACCAATTTACATAGTAACATGCATTGAACTGACAATTTTGTATTTTGTATACTAATAATATGTACTTAGCATTATAAACCTAACAACATGGAATTCACCACCCTGTG
Organism: Pseudotsuga menziesii; assembly: GCA_001517045.1. Classification (NCBI taxonomy): domain Eukaryota; kingdom Viridiplantae; phylum Streptophyta; class Pinopsida; order Pinales; family Pinaceae; genus Pseudotsuga; species Pseudotsuga menziesii. The sequence continues at coordinate 597,451 of LPNX010558375.1, forward strand.
GAACTTGTTACATATGACTATAAGATGATATGTCTGTATTAAAACATAATGTATCAAAGCAAGTATATACCTGTCAATTCATGGCGTTCAAGTTATCATGCGTTATACACACAAATAAATTAATTGCTAAAAAATCAGGCTTCCTTCCAAGTGTAAAAGTTTAAACCCATTTCCAAACAAGTCAAATATCGAAGGTGTCTGAAGTGTCTGGATCAATTTGCGTTATTATATCCTTGCTTCCATTCTCCAGGCAAGTGCTTTGCAAGGTTGATAGAACAAGTGCTTCGAGTTCGCCTAATTGTATGTTCCCTGGTAGATTTGGGAAATAATGCAAGATAGATTAATCGAACCAAGAGTTAATATGTTGAAAACCCCACATTCTATATATACTTGCTAAAGCAACGACATCCATAATTGAAAGTCCCACATTTTGGAACTTTGTTGTTATTGCAGAGAGCAAATTGTTCGGTGCATAAAGGGTTGTGTTGGGAAGAGTTGCATTGGAGGTTGTGCAAAAATGTACACAATTCGACATCTTGAACCCTACTTCATATATGTCACTCATAAGAGATTTATGGATCATATCAAATCCACTTCAAGAAACAAATTTGTGTCACAAAATAAATGATTGGTTATTCAAATAAACACAATTGATTATTGAAATTAGCTACTCTTGCATTTAAAAACAATCATGCATTTCATAAATCTTCATTTTGTGCCCAGTAACCTTAAACATTTATATTGTTTCTCAATGCTTTATAGAACCCTATTTTGCAAATAATAACTGACATGTTTATTGAGGCTAAAAATGAAAAGAAAATCCAAGAGTGGATTAGGTTTGAGAACCATACAAAATTCCTTGCATGTGCTCGTCTCTCCATAGTGTTGTTAAACCCAATATGAGCATGGGTACTAAGGAGGCTCGCATGAGTACTGGTAACCTTTCTACGCTCACATTGAATAGCACTGGAAGCGATGGGTACACCCAGGGGACTGTGTAGCAAAGAAGGGGTACTATCCTTTTGTTGTGTGAGTGGGTAATATGGGGGCATGCTAGCCTACAATTGAGTGAGTTACCTATGGAGTTCTAGCATGGAACCACTAGTTTTCATAGGAGAAGGGACATACAGATGTATTCCCTTTTATTGTATGATAAACCCAACAGAGGTGTGGGCATGCCAATGGTTGTTGTATGCTTGATAAACCCAGACGGGGAGATGGCTTAACATAGTGGTTAATGGAATGCTTGATAAACCCAGTCGATGTACTGGATTGGTATTGATTATTGAATGTTGTGGTGAAACCAGTGTGATCACTCAACATTTGGCTTATATGTATGCACAAGTCATTCGCCGCTTGCAGAAACGTGGTTACCTTTCAATGCATGCCTTGAAGAGCACTAGAAGAGATGGGTACACTCGAGGGACTATATAGAAGAGAAGAGGTACCATCCTTCTGTTGGGTGGGGTAGGTCTTGTGGGTTCCATAATTGTCTAAAGTCAATTGGGATGCCTGGGGAGCCGAATGAAGATTCTTATGAAGATAAGTATTTCATTTATTTTGCATATTCTTGTTGATTTAATGTGAACGTACATGTGTATATGCTTTGACTATGGTTTTGAAGATATTGTTAAGGGATCAATCCTATGAAAATAAATTTGACATGTAAATTGTCTCATTGTTTGAGATTAGGTATTGCGGGATGCAAGGACCTTGAAGGCATCTTACAGATGTAGCTGGACATGTGGTTGTTTTGAAAAGATCAGTATGAATAGCTAAAGATTGGAAATAAATCCAATGGGTGTTAATGAAGAGATAGAAAGGAATTATGTGAGAAACTGGAAGCTAAAGAAAGAATTTTCCAAGGAAGAGAAATCATGTGAACACCAAGGACAATGTTATTATAAGGGGGAGGGGAATGTAATACACCAATTTTGACCCCTAGATCATAATTGGCTTTATTATGTAAATGTTTTAAAAATGTAATGTATGATTCCTAGTGTGTAGTTGAAGGCCAAGGCCCCTCTAGTGAATTCCTAGAATTATACAGGAAAGAATTTAATATTTTGTGGACATGTGCTAGTAAGCCATGGAAAAATGTAAAAAACATGCAGATATTTATAATGTAAATAAACGCCTAAGAGTTGGCTATGGAAGCAACTAAAATGAGGGGGTGTGTTTATCCACTAGGTAGAGGTGAGGGAGTGTGAGATAGGCAACCCTTTATTTCTAAGTGTCATCTTGAGAACCCAACCATCCTTCCTTGATGTTCTTTAATTCTATTGTAAGAAGGTAGCTGAAAAATCTAATGGAGCATGGGAAAAAGACAAAAATATGCATGGTAGGTTATGGGTTCAGTTTACTTATCCTAGAAATCATTTTTTCCCTCATGGGATTCATTTTCCTTCATCCCCATTCTAGTATGGAAAAACCAGACATCAATTCCCAATATGCTTTGCATTCCCAACAATGAAAAATTGCAGAAATCGTAACGAGAAATTGAGTTGTCTTTTGGAGTGTCAAAAACACCCAAAAATTCATGTGGATAAAGAAATCCAACGAGGGATCCATAGACATAAACCATGGGGGCAAATTTGAGAGTGTCAAAAGCCCAAATGTTTGTGGGAAGACCTAGATTTGAGAGCGTGGAAGTTGAATTTCATGATTGAGAATCATGTGGCCAGAATTTGGAAAAATTCAAGAGTGCATTCAATTGGGAGAGAGATCAGAGGTCACTATTTATTGATAAACCCAGTGAAGGAAAGGATATATGAATATTTAGCATCTTGGACATTTCTATGCCCATCCTAAATAGCATTAAAGGGAAGGGGCGCCTGAGGGATTGTGTAGCAGAGAAGGGGATCTTCCCTGTGTTGGGTGTGGTAGGTATTGTGGGTGCCAAGGTGGGATGAGATCCATTGAGATTCATGTAACTCTATGGTTGAGCTCATTGGCTTAGCATTCTCCTTCCTTGTTTCCATGCAAGCTTGATAAACCCATCGATGTGTTGGCTTAGTGTGAGTGCTTGTGTCTATGGATGCGACCGAGTCTGAGTAGTTCCTCCTTAGTGGATACACAACCCATATCAAGGGTGGCCTCTCAGATGAAATAATATAGGATGGACATAGAGATATGGTTGGGTCGAATGTTTCTCTCCCATAGTCGATTGCTCGGGCAATTTCAATGAAAAGATAAGTGTTCACTGATGTCTATAATTATGCTGAATTTATGTATTATGAATGAGTGTTTGTTTATGCTAAATCGAATTAACTGCTCCAATTAAATTATTGAAATTGAAAGGATGTGAATAGCTTGATAATGAATTTATCTTTGTGCATGATTTTATTGTTATGCCTGTGGTGAGCATGTTGGTATATGCATGCTCTGTGTGCATTGATAGAGTTTAATTCCGTCGTGTATGTTTATAGTATGCATTGGTACACACATTTAGATCTTAATGAATTTCATAATATGGTCACGGGGACAAAATTTAGAACCCTGTGTATCGTTCATGTTTCCTCCGTGGGTCAAATTGATGGGAGGGGACATGACAGATAATCATAACTTTTGTTTTGTCAATGTTAACATTCATACCAATATTAGAGTATAAATCCTTGAGAATTCTTAATTGTTTATCAAGATCAAAGGGACACATGGCCATAAGAACGATATTATCAACATAGAGAAGAAGGATGATGATTGTTCTTACTAATGCCGTGCTAGTGCAACTTGCTTCTTCTAAACAACCTTCTAGATTATTGATGTATAAGTTGAAAAGGCTAGGGCAGAGGGGGGAAACTTGCTTAACTCCAATATTACAATTAATATCTCTTAGTAGTACTATTTTTCAATTTGGGGTTTCTTCTAATATTTTGGTTACAACGACGTTGATTTTCAAAGCCAAGATTTCAAACAACGTGTAATTTTAACCTTGAAAAAAAGAAGGGTGATACTGGTAGCACCAATTTTCAATTTTAATATATTGGTTATAAGAGTGATATTAATATTTCGGTTATTATCATACTAGTTTTTAAGGTGGTGCTTTCAAGAAAGTTGAAATTTTAACCTAAAAAAGAGGTTGATGATGGTAGCACTATTTTTAGTTTCAAGAGTTGATTTTAAGATTTTTGTGGTAGCAATACCTATTGTTAAGGCCATAATTTCAATCAAGTTATAATTGAACCTTGAAAAAAATTACTACTAGTAGCACCAATTTGTAATTAAAGGGTAGATTTTAAGTTTTTTTAACATTAGTACGGATTTTCAAGGATATAGTGCAAAATTTTATACTTTTAACTTTAAAAAAAAAGTAATTTTCAAAGCCTCCACTTTTTTATTTAAGCTAAATACAACCACTAAATGCAACTTCTAAAACAATAAAAACATTAATCTAAAAAATAAAAAACAGTTAAAAATTCTTGTCAAATAAATAACTATATTATTTTCAATATAACAACCACAATATTACTGTGCAAAATCATTCAATTATATTTTGGTCCATGCTTTAAGCCATTGAAAAATATTAAAACACAATAACTACAGAGTTTCATCAATTCGTTAGTGTAAACATGTTAAACTAAATATGCAAATCTTCTTTTAGATAAATTATTGTCTTCATGTGACCATAAAAAATTAAATTTGGAGATAGTTGCTTATGATCATAACATTAAAATCTCCCAACAAAAGAATATTCCATTTAAGAAATTATTTATTGAACTAGTAATATAACTTTTATTACCTTTTTATATGTATTTTGAAATTTAACATAAGGTTAACGATATTTCTTATATTGAAAGCTATAGATGCTTTCTTAAAACGCTATTTTATTCCAAATTGAACCAAAAAAACTCATCGAGATGGTACTTACAAATTTCAAAAAGTAAGACATAAATATTAATTTCACCATCATAAAAAGATATTAATTTCACCAAAAATTCAAGTAACCTCGGCACCCTTTTATCTATGAAAAGCCACAAAAGTTTTAAATGGGAACCTCAAATATATAGAAAACGAAAATGTAGCAAATGTGTCTATAATACATATGCGAACCTTCATAAAGTGGATTCCATAGTCGAGTTTCTTATTCGATTGCTTTTTGAAAGTTGAAACCATACCAATTTTTCCGTAATGACAAATTAAATATCATGGCCTAACTTTTTTACAAAGTTATAGACGAATTAAAAATTAAAGTAAGGAGACAAATAAAATGATGTTCGCAATTTTAAATGTATCATCCCACATCCCATCAATGTCAACATATGTCAATGTAGATAGAAAGTAACACTCCATATATGCATACATGTGTACCCATAGTCCCACTGTTATCTATCTACCTAAAACAAAATATCAAATGCATTTCTATATTACACGCAATTGTTGTTGTTAGATGTTCATTTCTCCCATAAAAGAATAATTATCTCACATTGGTTTCTATGAATTCCATGGCCCTTCACATGCCCATCACTTATATTGTAGATGATGGAAAATATTTTAATTTGTACTGTGAAAATTTAAATGCAATGTCACTTGTGAAAGCTACATTCACAAGTTTGAATTACTTGTGAAAGCTATACTTACAAGTTTGAACCAAATTCAACTGGGAATCATTAGGTATAATCCTGGTACTAAATGTTGGTTTTTATGAATTCCATGGCCCTTCACATGCCCATCACTTATATTGTAGATGATGGAAAATATTTTAATTTGTACTGTAAAAATTTAAATGCAATGTCACTTGTGAAAGCTACACTCACAAGTTTGAATTACTTGTGAAAGCTACACTCACAAGTTTGAACCAAATTCAACTGGGAACCATTAGGTATAATCCTAGTACTAAAGGTTAGTTTTGATAATTTTTGTCTAGACATTGGTGGTTTATAATAAGGTTGCAACTAAAATATGTAATTGTTAGCTTTATATATATACATTTATTGTTATTAATTAGTAATGGTAAGGATAGTGTCAAGATCATGTTGGTTGCAATAATTTAAAGAGATATTTCCAAGATTATGATAGATGTAATATTTTAAAGAGATTTCATCTAAATGAGATCAAGTTAGGATATGGTCAGGTTTTCTATGAATTTTTATTCAATTGGTGTTCTATGCATTTTTACCAAACTCTTGGAAATCAAAAACATCTTCATGGTTGTGAACTTAATATTTTCCGTCCCACCAATGCTCACGACTTCAAAACTTGTGGTTAAGATGTGAAATGCTACGATTGATCTTCACTATAAAGTGTTTTCTCCCACAAAATGAACATAATGGGTGCTAGATGGATGATCCAAATCTAGTCTAGGGAACTATTGTTCCAAAAAAAGTTGCAAATTGATGAGCTTAACCTCATCTTTTATCTAAAGAACTTTCTTGATCATGGACTACAAAACACTAACATTAGGTGCGCTAGAGTCGGTGGTTTTGTTCCATGTCATCTTTGGCCATGATATTTGTGTTAAAGCGTATTTTGGGTTAGTAGAATTGATCCTATGACGTTGGTACTCTAAGCATCTCTAAATAGGAACTTACTTTCCCTTCATTTTCTCTTTAAAAAGAGTTGCACAAATATTGAATTATCCACAAATTGCCTAGAGGCGATAACTATGCTTGTTCTCCAATACCAATGAACATGGTTATAGCAGGATCAAGTCCCTAGTTGTGTGTTGTTCTTCAAATTGTGGAAAATTGGTCAAATTGCATGGTTCAGTGAACTAAAGCAAAGGAGTGAATGTGGTTGCAATGAGAAAAATATGGGTATGGGTAATCCACTAAATCACAAAATTGATTAAATGTGGAGAAAGATTCAATGAAAAAACATCAAAGAAAGCACACTAATGACTTACATGATTAAGTGCATAACCATCAACATATAAAATAAAAATAAAAAAACAACCTAATACAATAAAATATTTTTAATTACATATTTTACTAAGACCTACTCACACAAAGTAAAAAAATAAAACTAAATTTGTATACCAATTTTATGTACCCAATCTTGTCTACATAATGCAGTCCATGTATATTGTAAATACTCATCTTTTGAAGTTCTAAAATATTCTTAACATGACTACCTACTTATATAAGTTTTCAAATGTTCTTCATTAATGTTACAAAGGCATTGAACTACCAGCAATATAATAGATCAAGGGTGTGAAGTGGAATGGTGTGGAGTATCACTAGAGCTTGATTCACAAATAATTATTGTTTGTGTGTACAGAATTTGTACCTACTTGTATAAAGAATTGTTTAAACTTTACAAATTTACTCGTGTTAAGAAGACATTGAATTACAAATCATGAAGAAAGTAATACTAAGACATTGAATTACAATGGATGAGTGATGTGGAGTAGAGCTCGATCTCATAGGTTATTATTGTTTTCTAGTGTATAGAGCTTGTACCTACTTGTTTATAGAATTGTCAAGTGTACATTTATTGATAAAATCATCATTGAAGTAGAAACACTACAATGGATGAGTGATGTGGAGTACAATTTGATCTTATGAAGGAATATTATTTGCAAATACATATCTAGCTTAATCTTATAAAATATATGGTATGTATATAATTCAATCTCATAATGTCCCTTGGATGTTGCTCAAGGGTGTTTGGGAAAGCTGATTCACAACCTCCCAATGTAGGTCCAGAGTCCTTGTAAGTGACATGATGAGCTCTTAATTGAGACACTCTATGTTCCGACATATTATGTCAGCCCTACACCCCTTGAGGGATAAAGGGGAGGTTTCCATGGATGTAGAGAGTTCTAATGGTTGCCATGAACCACATTGAAAAAAAATCAATTTCATAAAATATTATTGTATCTTAAATGTATGGAGCTAGATCTCACAAAGGGAAAATTTTAAGGATTTATACTTTTCTCAAAGTGTAGAAACATGACGAATCTTACTAATTCTTAAATTTTCAACCATGAAATATTTGGTGATTTTTTTGTAAAAATGTTGACATTTCTAGTGACTTTATATAATTTTTGGACAATTTTGGCATGTTTAGAGTAAGAAAAAAAAGTGATCCATGGAATTTGAGCTAATCATCTTTGAAAAAAAAAGGGCAAATTGGAGATTTTTTTTTGAAAAAAAAGGGTCTAAAAATAGCCATAGGCTAAATTTTGCCCCTAAAATTTCCCCATAGACATAGAGTTTGTACCTACTTGTTTATAGAAATGCAAGTGTACATTTATTGGTGATACTAAAACATTGAACTACAAACACTATAATGGATAGGTGATCTCAAGTAGAACTTGATCTCACCACAATTGAATATTTTATGCCTTGATCTCACACTTGAATATTTTATGCCAGTGTGACACTTGAATATTTTATGCCAGTGTGATGTGTAATTTGGAGTAAAACTTGATATCACATAATTATTATTTAAGACATTAACCTACAAATAAATCTTTTTCAAAAGAATTAAGACATTATGCAAACTAGAGCATTGTTACCATAGCATAAAACTTGCTTGTTTATACATTTCACAAGTGTACATTTATGGGTGGTATTACTACAATACTGGAATAAAACTTAATATTACATTGATCTACTAACATTACAATAAATGAGTAATGTGAAGACATTAACATACAATATTACAAGTAATATAAAGTAAAACTTATATAAAAAATTATTATTATTTATATATACATATCTAACTAAATCTCATAAAATATCTAAATAACTTTAATTTAATAAAATAATTTTGTATATAAATACATGTAACTTGATATAACAAAATATTACACGATCATTTTCAAGAGTTAAATGAACGTAGACATAATCAACTCATCACCTAATGAAGAATGCCCTCTAAACAAAACACTATATTCCTGAGTCCTGACATATGTGCATATATTTTCCAAAACGATCAAATGAACGTAGACCTCATCAACTTTGAGGCCCACTGGTGACTAAACCAAAAAATACGAATATATTTCCAGATCAACCTCTACCTTACAAAGTTGGCTAATAAAGCGTTGGGAGCAGCAATGAAAAAAAAAAGTGAAACACTTGTAGTTTGTCAAAAGTTGTGTGTATCTGACAAGATACCAACGCTTCGTTCTAAATTTTGACTCCAAGACGCGACAAACTATACCATGTATATCCGTCATAAATAAATAAATATATATATATATATATATTCAGCCTTTTTTCCTGGAAGTAGAAAACAATTTCAGGAATTGCGCGTGTGTGATCTGTAAAGCTTTGAAGACTCTCTTTTTTTTCTTTTGTTTTTCCACCACCGAATTGCTTTTTCTTTATGCTATGGAAAGGAGAAACAACTAAGAATCATCAAATCGAAATGGAAAAAAAATAACATCACGATTCCCAAACAACATACAGATACAGTAACCACATAAAAGACAATAACTTCTTATAATGGAAAAAAAATAACAACATAGAGATACGGTAATCACATAACAAAAAAATAGAGAATTTATTATTAATCGCCAAACGATATACAGATACAGTAATGAAAAGAGCAACTGTTCCTTTATTATAAATTAATAAATATAGATGATACCTTCACTACAAAATGGTAACTGCATAAAAATACAATCATCTAATACCACCACCATCACAGTAGCAAAATCAAGGTCTTCTGTACAAGCATCTAGCAGAAGGGTATCCTATAAAAATCTGTAATGGAATAGCACGGCAGCAGCAACTAATTTCTCAGAGAGAAACAGTAGCAGAACCAGAACCAGAAGTAGAAGCATGGCGGGATTTTCTACTCTTCTTGTGATGCCTCTGATGGCGATGGCCGAACTTGACATTTGCAGTAGCAATTTTCTTATTAGGGTCCCTTGGAGGACAATCGGCAGGAGTTGTAGGGTAGCGGGCAGTGTCATCACAGTAAGAGTAAGAAATATATTTGCTTCTGAACCATTCCATTGATGCCTTCTGTTCTTGTGAGAGCTCAGACAGTTTAGAAAGGGAGGCCGAGGTCGCATCTGGTGTGCAAGAGGGCTTGGAAAACTGCTCGAGAGGATCAACGGAGCATCCTTCCAAGAACAGATTCGATAGAGAGACAACGAAGGGAGCATACTTGTAATTTACTTTGTATCGCCCTCCTTTGGTGGCCCAGTCGGAACCGTCCCATACAGTGGCATACACAGACATGGGCTTCGCCGGGTAGTGCGCACCCATTGCCTCTGTTTTCAAAATTTCTCGTATTGGGATGTCGTCGATCAAGAATCTGCAAAACCAAGAAGAGATGTTTTTAGTACTTCAAGCTATTTCAAGAAAACCAAGAAAGAGATGTTGTTTATAGTATTATACTCCTTGTCTGTACCAGCTATTTCAAGAAGTCACAATTCAAAACGTCATGAGATAAGTATAATCCAATTTGAGAATTTACGGGTTCTATTCCACATAACTACAACAATTCTCAGAGCGTCAGAAGTTGTATTTCACAGAACTACAACAGTATTATCCAATTTGAGAATTGACAAGTTGTATTCCACACAACTACAACAATTCTCATATGGTTCAGAAGTTGTATTCTACATAACTACAGCAATTCTCATAGCGTCAGAAGTTGTATTTCACAGAACTACAAAATTCACGCAAAGGTAGTATTAAAGTGCAACAGAATTCAAGTACACAGCATATGTTTGATGGTTTTTTCAAGGAAAACTTATCTAGAGGGTCACCGATACTTTTCCATATTTCATGAATGGTAACTTTTCCATATTTCATGAATGGTAACTTTTCCATATTTCATGAATGGTAAGGGTTGTAGAAGGTTGGCCATCATAGAATAAGGCCTGATTTAGAAGAATTCAAGGCTCAAACTCATGACCTCTCTTTGAACTGAGAGAGCTCCATCCTCTTACCAATTGAGCTAACCCTTGAGACTCAATGCTTATTTGCTAATTTTATCAGAAAGAATGCAGTAACTATCTCTCCCTGAACTGGTAAAAGGTTGGCTATCAGAGCATAAGGCCTAACTCAGAAGAACTCAAATCTCAAACTCATAACCTCTCTCAGTTCAGAGCATAAGGCCTGACTCAGAAGAACTCAAAGCTCAAACTCATATCCTCTCTCAGGGCTCCCTCCTCTTATCAATTGAGCTAAACCTTGAGACTCTATGCTTACTTGCTGATTTTATCAAAAAGAATGCAGGAATGCAGTAACTCCCTAAACTGAGAGAGTTGATTTTATCAGAAAAAATAATGTAACTACCTCTCTGAACTGAGAGAATGCAGTAACTACCTCTCTGAACTGAGAGAGCGCTAGTATTACCAATTTGAGCGAGAATGTGCTAGTCTTACTAATTGAGCTAGTCCTTGAGACTAAAAACTTGCTTGCTGATTTTATCAAAAAGAATACAGTAATGAAAAAAGAGCGGAAGCACAAAATCAAAACCACAATCATGACACCAACACCCAATGTTATAATCAGATATGCTATTCGACAACATAACTCCAACAATTCTCAGAAGAGAAAGAGAAGGTCAATCAAGTAACTGTATTCATATTGCTTACATTCAAATTTATATACAATCTAGGCTACCAAACCTCGTTATATATAATATTGGCTACCCAAACTAAAAAACCAATGCATATATATGCAATTTCGGATCCCAAACCTCACAATAAATGCATTGGTTAGACAACTGCACATGAAAAGATAGATGGGATGGGAGAGGATGGGCATTTACAATGTTCGTTTGTCCGTCCAGAGAATGGTGTACTGATGAAAGTCTTCTGTGGGGTCAAACCAGAGCGTGTATCGTTCTTCGCGTCCAAAGGCCGTGCTGCCGTTGCCATAGACGTTGGTCTGGATTCTCCATTCTTTGCCTCGAATGTTGCCCAAGAATTCAAAGTCTAACTCGTCGTGGGTGCCTGGGAATATGTCCCCATTTGATGTCTGTAAACAAGAACGAATGTCAGAATTCCTTTAAACAAGAACTAATGTCAGAATTCCTTTCAATGGGCACCAAGAACAATCAGGGAGAGATGTCTGTAAACAAGAACAAATTCCAGAATTCCTTTAAACAAGAACTAATGTCAGAATTCCTTTAAACAAGAACTAATGCCAGAATTCCTTTCAATGGGCACCAAGAACAATCAGAGAGAGAGCTGAGAAAAATGATCCAAAATCAATTATGGGCACCAAGACAAATAAGTAAAGGAGAGAGCTGAGAAAACGCATCATACATAGAACGCAACCACAAGGCCTGCAGTATAGTCATCAGGGAGCTTAATTGAAGCGCTGAACAAGCCATACATATACATATCCTGTGACAGCAATCCTGAGCCTGCAAAAAACAATCAAATTCAATGAAAAAAATGACACCAAAAATCTGATAACCCAAGAGACTAGAAGGACTGCAAAACCTACCTGTACGCTTGTCCAGTGATAGCATAACAGCCTTGCCATCTTCTGCCACCTTGACATTATCATCCCCAAATAAAGGCGTATAGCTTTCCTCGAACAGAAGGCTGGCAAAATTTTCAGTCAGGTGCTTGCCGGCCAATCTCGGCTGAGAACTCCCAACTGCAGCAGCGGTTTGTGAGAGCCCACAAACCCAGATGAACGCCAGAGCCACGACCAACGCCATTCCAATTTCTTTCATAGTCCGTTTCGTCAGAGCACAGACCTTCCTTGAATCAAACCAAAGATGAAGTTTTCGTATACCTTTGCTTCTCTTTATCAACCGGAATGAGACGCGGAATTTGGGTTAATCACGGACCTGCTGAATGGCAGAAAAACCAATAAAACGAGATTGGCTATTCACGGAAGGTAGAGCAAGGCAAGCCGGAAAAAACTCGCCTTTCTGAATCCACGGGCTGTTGTCAAAAAGAGGCCCGTGTGCCCGGCCGCTTTGTGAGTTGGAAACGAAGCCCCCACAGCTGACCAAACGCTGAAAGGACCGATAACACAACAAAGGCACAGAGCCAACCATACATATATTCTCAAAGGGGTTGGGATCGGATACCAGAAAAGCTTATGTCAACTCATCATCCCAACCTTCCCCACCTGCTTCTTCACTGTTTATGATCTGGAACCCACCACCCACTTAATCACCCGGCCACGCCCGCGTCCTGCCGCCATCATCGTCAACAACACGCCACACTAAAATCGCCCCTAAACCGTCGTGTATTATTAAGTTACCTCGTCCTTCGAGCCCCTAAATTCATCGGCCGAACCTTCTTTCTTTCCTTCCCCGTCAAATTTGGCAACTCCACCGCTTGACTCATTCCGCCTTCTGATCCCTCGCCGTCTCCGGCTGCTGCCGGGCGGCAGGTTTGCCAACAGAAGGCAACAAACTAAAAAAACAATTCTCCCGTGCATGTAAAAGCTGCCAGGGTCGGTCTTGTCGGTCGCTTCTGGCAACGGAATCCCATCCACCTCAACGGTTCAACAGTTCCACTTAGGCGTTCATCACTGGAGGTATTCATATTGACAGGGATTTTTGGTAACGAGTTGGGACGATTTTTTCTTATTTTTGGTTGGTTTTTATTGGTTTTTAGTCATGAATTTTTACTGAATTTTCAAAATTTGTAAAAATATTGTTACATCTTATTGAGTGTGGGTGTTTGGGGTTTTAGTGTCACTCGCTCATTTCATTTCTGCACTTGAAATTGCTGGACAAACAACAGAAATTACAAGATTTTGTGAACTAAATTCACCGGATTCCGGCTGAAAAACAGCCAAAAAGTCAAAATCATCACCTAGTTAGACAACTCCTTTTTGGTTTTGTAAAGAGTGTTCAAATTGTATATTTCTGTGGTTTGAATTGTAATTTTAGATATCAGAAACATGATTTTACTCTTAAAATTAAAGTTTTTTCTTCTTTGGTTTTGGCCAAAAATGCTTTGGGAAGTGGGGGTGGAATGAGTGATGGGAAATGGGGTGTCATTAATGTGTTTTTATTTTGAATACAACTTGAGTTAACTTACTCTTTGATTTAATGGTTCAAGTTAAGTGCCTATCACTGTCTTGTATTTGTCATTAATTTTCAGATTGTTAAAATTGTATATTTTTAGTGTTTAAATTTTATTTTAATGATCTAGGTAAGGTTAGGTTGCATTATAAAGTGTTATGGGTCATAGAGTAAGGTGTAATTAATGTTTTTTATCAATTTTTTTTTACTTAGTTTTGATATAAAAAATGGCTATTTCTTTAATAAATCATCTAGTTTTTGACATGATTTTAACTTACATAGATAGCTGAAAGATTTTTTTGTTTATTGAATTCTTGCAGCCCAATGGGAAATAAGGTAATTTAATTGTAAACAAACAAAGGAGTGATCAATAGGACTAATTGAAAAAGGTAAACAAAGCAGTGATCAATAGGACTAATTGAAGAGGGTGGTAAATGCATTTTATTTTAATATTAAATAATGATTTATTAATAAACAAATTTTTGATAAAATTGGATTGAGTTAATGGTGTACTAAATACATTTGCCATTATCAAATTGAATTAGGTTAAAGGTGTAAACACAATTAAATTGGATTAGGTTAAAGATGTAATAAATACATTAAATTGAATTAAGTCAAAGGTGTAGTAAATGCATAGGCGTTCTTCTTCAAATTGGATTGAGTTCCAGGTGTAGTAAATGCATAGGAGTGCCTCTTAACCTATTCAAATTGGATTGGATTAATGGTGTAAACCTATTCAAATTGGATCGGATTAACTCTCTAAACCTATTCAAATTGGATTGAGTTTTTCTTTCAACAGAGAATTGGGTCGAGTTAAAGGTGTAGTAAATGCATTTGCATTTCTTGTGATCAAATTAGATTAAGTTAAAGGTGTAGTAAAGTCATTCAAATAGAATTGAATTAAAAGTGTAGTAAACGCATTTGGCGTGATCAAATTGGATTAGATTGAAGGTGTAAACACATTCAAATTGGATTGAGTTAAAGGTGTAATAAATACATGTGAAGCTCGATTAAGTTAAATGTGTAGGTGATCAATCAAATTGGATTGAGTTAAAGATGTAGTAAATGCATTTTTCGTAATCAAATTGGATTAGATTAAAGATGTAAACACATTCAAATTGGATTAGGTTAAAGGTGTAATAAATACATCAAATTGAATTTAAAAGTTATAGGTGTAATAGATGCATTCTCCCCAATAATCTAATTGGATTGGATTAAGGGTGTAAACAAATTCAAATTGGATTGGATTGTATTCAAGGTGTAAACACATTCAAATTGGATTGGGTTAAAGGTGTAGTAAATACCTTTGCAGTGATCAAATTGAAATGGTATTGGATTAAAGGTGTAAAGAAATTCAAATTGGATTTGGATTAAAGGTGTAGTAAATGCATATGTGTTGGTGATCAAATTGGACTAAGTTAAAGGTGTAGTCGATGCAATTTTATTTGAATTTTAAATCGTGATTTAATCCATAAACATAGTCGTGATCAGATTAAATTAATAATTTTTATTTTAATCTTAAATTTAACAAATTATTCAAATGTATTTATAGTTCATAATCCAAGTTTATGCATAATGGAATTTTTCTATCAAAATGTTTTCTTTAATTTAACGCCCAATCAATAATCAGAAAATTGTATATATCCCACTTTGATTTAGTTTAAAAAATTGATTGAATTCATTGATTTTTTTATTATCAAGTTCTACTTATAGCAATGTAAAAGCACAAAATTTAATCTATTTAAACATGATCTTGATTATATCAACTAAGTAAAAAGTGTAAAAAATGTGTGATCTTGATTATAACAACTAAGTTAAAAGTGTAAAAAATGTGTGATCTTCATTATAACAACTAAGTTAGAAGTGTAAAAAATGTGTGATCATCATTATAACAACTAAGTTAAAAGTGTAAAAAATGTGTGATCTTCATTATAACAACTAAACTAGAAGTATAAAAAATGTGTGATCTTGATTATAACAACTAAGTTAAAAATGTAAAAAATTAATGATATTTGATTATAACAACTAAATTAAAAAGGTAAAAATTGTGTATTTCTTTTGATGATAAATTTCAATACCTCACTTTAACTTTTTTGACTGTCAAATTCCAATCAGTCTCTTCAGATAAAACGGTCTTCCATGGTACTCTAGGCAAATGACCGTTGGGATTCCGTTATGGCGTTCCACTAGGTTAGCAATAGCATATTCCCGGTACTATTATTGACCGTTGATATCACGAGGGAAATTTCCGTTTCCCACATGACCGTTGGTGTATGCGTGTGGACATTTTCCACCGCGTAGTAAAAAAAATAACTATTGAAGCGCAAATCAAGGTTAATATTTTAATTTTTATAAAGGTTTCTTGTTGATAAAGTCTTAAATCATTGGGGGCTTAGCGAAATTGAAGGGAGAATGGAGTCTAGTACTTATTTGTTGTTCATGAATTCGCAAAAGTGAGGCTCCAAGTGGGGCACGCGTTATATTATAATGTAGGCCTAGTGGTTGCTTATCAAGTCATGGACCCCGGAGGCAGCTCAATGTGATTGAGGCCCCACGGGCACATGCTCCCCCACATGGCGGCGGCGCTAAGGTTACTAGGCATATTCCTTGTTTTTATTTGGGGAGATAATATCCATGGTCCTAGCTAGTCGCTCGTATATTTATTTTACAATAAAAAATAAAATTCGTCATTAGAGTCTTTGTTTTATTCATAACATTAGATTCGATTCCTTTTAAGCATAGTTAGGGGTTGTGGTTCACCATGTTGATTTTCAATGGGTTTTCATAAAGTGAGGATTCTCCAAAGATGGTACATATTTTGGAATATTGTGTGTGATATTGGAAAGAGAATTATGTAAGGATGTTGGTGTGATGGAGGGATTCTATAGCATTTTGGTATTGGTATGTAAAAGTAACAATAATGTTTAAACCGAGCAAGATATTCACTATCTTTTAGAAGACGTGTTTACAATTTTAGTTTCAAGATATTTAAATTAATATTTTTTTTTCATGGTTGTTGACACCTAGATTCTCATACATGGGTTAAAGATTTGAGGATCATACCTTTAAGGTAATGAACCATAGCTTGATACAAAGAGTACTTGTTTTAATGTTGTCGAAGCAAATTTATGCAAGATATCAATATCTCTAGGCATCATCCTTGTAGAGTTTTGTACCACCACACTCATATCTTTAGTGATATTCTAGATAGTGACTATGTTAGACATGGCTAAGCATATGACCAACTACCATTTTGGTCCCCTTAGGTACTCGTATCTAGCATTCAAGTTTGCTATGCGATAAAGGAAAGTTGGGTAAGACTTTTGCTAGTATTTCAAAGTCTCTTCGTTGCTTCATCTAGTCTCTCTCAATATTGTTAGGCCGCCTCCACACACCTTCCTTGTGATTGTGCTAAAAGAGTTGTCAAAAAGAGAGTTAGACAAGAGTTTTTAAGGTGAGATTAGTAAATCCTATTGTTGGTCAACATGCTTAAAACCCATAACACCATTTTGCTCAAAGCTCCATTACTACTCTGGTTTATAGTTCACTTTAAGGATAGATACATCAAACCTCTTGTATACATTAGACTATAGTTTCTTTATAATATGAGGGTTCCTTCAACACAATTTAGAATTTGTTTCTATCGACTTCACATTGACACAAGCCATCATATTCTTTGGGAACACCATACCTATTAAATTTGATCTTTAGAGCATGAGACTGATGATTATTTTGAAATTAGATGCTCCCCCTATTATGAGATTATAATGTGGTTCTATTATTTTTTTAAGGATTCACACAGCTCCCTCCAGGGTTTGATGGATCATGGGGACCAAAGGTGCTTATTCATTTCTTCTGTAAAGTGCTAAACCTCCACCAATGACTTTTGAAAGACAAATCATCAAGATTGAATTTCTCTAGGTTAATTAATTCTTTCTTCTAGCTTTGTTACATCATGAACAAGAAGATACACCTTAATCAATGTCTTGATTCGAGTAGTAGGTCCTTAAATTGTCACAACTCCATGGATATCATAAGTTGACGCTCATCACACACTTTTTCATGATCTTAAATATATAAAAAATAATCTCCAATATAACAAAAATATTTTCTTTAATATCAACTTATATTTGACTTTTCTTCTCTTAAATTAAGGATGTTTTCCCTTCTTTATGTACTTTTTTACTTCTTACTTCATATATATACCTTTCAGTGACATAAAAAAATATTATTTCATATATATATATATACCTTTGAGTGACATAAAACAATATTACAGTGACATAAAACAATATTAATCTTTATTAAAAATTAATATATATAATTTAATTTCATAATCCTCCTTTTCTATTAAAATGGAGATACCTTTCTATATCAAAATTGACATTTAGTAAACATTAATCTATAATTTAAATTCATAATCCTCTTTGTCCCTGAAGCTTTCTGTTATTTCTTGGGGAGGGGGACATAGTTGTAAAGAGATTCGAGCCGTATCAAAACAACAAACCAAACATTTTAGGCACACATGTTGCTACCTAATGCATTTGTCTCTAACGTCCATACTTAGGAATCACGACACTTAAAATCAGTTAAGTAGAGGACAACAACGCACCATGGGCCTACATATCATCACAGAGCCTAACCAAACACAATTTCATAGAATTTTAAAATACCAGTACATGTTGATCATAGGGTATGAGGTGGCAACATTCTTGCTAATATATTGCATATTATGGTGATGGGACTTATCCTCATCCAACTAATACAAAAGTCCCACTATGCTCATCATTTGACACTTGGCTATATATTTATATTTTCAAACTGTATTTAATAAAAATTATAAATTTGGTTGATTTGGATGTGTCATATAAATGACATATAATTATAATTATTATAATAATTAGTCTATATGACATTACAGGTTGAAATTATGAATTGAATTGTTTAATTAAATTAATTTAATCTCTTAATTTCTATAAAATTATTATTATATATGTATGAGAACACGATTCTATTATAATAGATTCTTTAAACTTAACCTATTCAATTGGATTTAGATAGACTATTTAAACTTTGGCCTATTCAATTGATTTTAGTCTTAAGTGATTTTATCATCAGAAGTTTTGTTTTTTAAGAGGTGAGGGAACTTGAGTGTTGAACAAGAAAATTGACACTTATTCATATTTGACCAACTAGACAAAGTGTTAAAAAGTCATCTATTTTTGTTGTGACTTTATAAAGTTTTGATTATTCAGTAGAGAAATTAGAATAGCAATCCATGTGTTGTCAATAAATAATTTTATGATTTGGACAAATTTAATTTTATATTTAAAATAAAATGAAAATTTGATTTTTTTTGCGTTACATCATATATTGTGAGTCACTCATTTTGAATATTTTATTCTATGAATCATAATCATTTTGAATAATTTATTGTTTGGTTGCAAAAAAATATAAACACCTTTATCTTGCTATTTTCTTTTTTCAACTGAAAATTGCCTCTACATCATAGATGCAGATTTGACCCATTCACAGGAATGGACACCTTTTTATCTTGCTATTTTCATCTTCATGTATAATTTACTATGAAATATAATAATATTGTTTTCATAATATATGGTTATATTTATGTTGCTATTTTCATCTTCATGTGTACCTTACTATGATATATCATAATATTGTTTTCATAATATATGGTTATATTAAGTTTAAAAATATCATAGTTACAAAGTTTTATGAGATAAATTTTAAGTACTTTTTAAAGAAAGAATAAGAAAATTATAATTCAAAATTTCTAGGTGGATTTTATGATGATCTCATTATCAATTTGTTTGATATAAGAGAACCAGAACCTTCATTGACCCATCGTTTGAAAGTTAATTATTAAGCTAGTTTATCTCTATATATGTGAGAATGAAATATTGTTGAAATGACAAATACAAGATTTTTATTTAGTTGACAAATCTTGTAAGGTGATGTCCACAATATTTTAAACATGATTCATCCAATTGATAACAAAAAGTGAATCCCCATATGTCTACAACTGTCCAATACTTTGAAGTACTGCAAGTGCAAAAGGGCTTGAAGAGTAAGAAGTTCATTGCACTTGTTGGTTCCCGAACCTACATTAGCCAGAAACTGTACATTGTATTGCTACCCAAAGTAGAATGCCCCTTTAATTCGTCCAATGTCTTCCTAACCCTAACTTGAACCATAAAAAAACACTCAAGTTGAGTGTAATGTCCCCTTTTTTACCCTTAATTTTTTTCTTTTTTTTGGTATCCGTCACTTTTACACTTTTTTTAATGTTAACTTTGTGGCAGTGTATATATATATATATTTTACACTATTTTTTAAATGTTAACTTTGTGGCACTATATATATATATATATATATATCACGACTATATTTCTAACTTTCTTAAATATGTATTAAGCAATTTGGATGCCCTTTATCTTTAGATCACTATATGCTTAATTTATGTTGATTAATTATTAAGGAGGGTTACAATTGCAACATTACATCTGTATGAATGTGTATTACTATGCTCTCTTCATAACTAGGTGTTTAAACTCTGCATATATAGAAATATTTTCTTCATTGGTTATATAACATACCAAGTCACTTATAGTAGTATTATTTCTACTTTCCTAAATGTTTAATTCCAATTTATGAAGCATTGATCCTATGATCCTATTTCTTAGTAGATGCCATTACTGGGGAACCTTCTCCAATTGAACAAGAGGACTCAAAAGAAAGAATAGAAGGGGGAGTAAATATTTCAAGAAGATGGGTGGTGTCTAAAGACATCATTACAACACTTAATCATATCACATTATGATCATAACATCACAATGCATTATCTCATAATAGATCACCATCATAATTCGATTTCAACATATCAACACAACCCATATGGTCATTCTTTTATAGTCTCTAGATCTAACAAAGTCCCTTGAATTGAGGATGATCTAGTCCACAAATAGGGGTCATTGGTTCTAACTGTTTCCATGAAATTTACAACATCCAATAGATTAGTCGGTCACTCTAGTCAAATCGACCACTTCCTTGTCAACCATTCAATTGACCCATTAGTTGACCACTCAGTTGAGCCTCCAATCAACTTCTTTGCTAGTCGACTATTGTCTTTCAACTGACTGTGTCCAAAAGATCCAAAGTTGTTATGAACCTGCATAGCCTTTGTAATAACTCAAAAATTCGTAAAAATTTAAAAATTTTCATCTGACATAAAATGTCAAATGTCATCGCTAACGTACGCCTAACTGTCAGTAGATAATGAAACAGTTTGAAAGAGAAACACAAGTTACTCCTTTATAAGAATTTGTATTATCTAGAGGTTTGTCTTTTAAAAACTGTGTTAGTACTGTTTTCAACTTAGCAGTTGTAATTTTCCGGAAAGTAGAAAAGGAACTTGTATTTTACTGATGCTAGGTATACTGTTGATTTCTTTGGTCAAGTAGGGGAAGTTCTTAGGGTTGATTGGGGCTTACTTAGCTTACAACTAAAACAGTGGAACTGATGGTTCTTTACAGGTTCTAACAGGTAAGCGTATGTTCCAATAAAAATAATATGTATATATTCATATCAAGAAGATACTTCTCTAGCATATAAATATGATGCTAGTCTTAGAATGTTTAAATGCAGCTAGTCTCCATCAGAGGTAATGTTGATCTTTTTCAGTCATCACAACTCCATAAATATTTTACAACAAAATACTCCATATGCATGGGTTGAGAAAGCATGATCAAATACTATCAAATGACATCAATTCATTTGGATGATTAAGGATAAAATTCTAATGAACACTGGTATTCTTGCTTACATTTATTTATAATCTTGGGTTTAAATAGAAAGAATAAAGTTTACATCTTGACACCTAGATCATTCAACAACATTTGGTGTCTATCACATTACCCTTGTTCTAAGGTTTTATGAACATTGTTTTCTTATTAAAAAACCCATAACCACTTTTGTTGCTATCCATTTATTCAAAGTTTGGATGCTAGATTGACATTGAGATTCTTATATGGGTTTATGGACTGCATTTACTAGTATTCTCAATTACACAATGCATTAAAAGAAGTGGGTGAAGATTCTAATCCTAGATGGAAGAATGCCTTTTAAAATTGTTTCGGTTTTTACTTTGATTCCTTCTTATTGTATCTTATACCTCAAATTCGGGTGTATCTTTTAGCTATAAACTTATACATTTACACAAGTTTGTTTGGCAAAAACTTGAGGTAAGAATGTTGGTTTACAATAATATAAGAGATCTGGTTATAACTTAGGTTCTAGTTTAACATATTACCTTCCAGCTCTTACAAATAAAAAGGTTACTTCAATGAGTCATTTGATCTACTTCTTGAAGTAATTTATGGTTAAACTTTCCCGTTATCTATGTTTGATAAAAACGGTTAGCAAAAAATAATACATTACCCTATAGTGACTTACAACAAACCCTAAAGAACAAAATTATCTTATTACTAAGGTTGATAGATTTGGTATCAAAATGATCGAAGTACAAAACATTATTGGAAATCAAAATATAATAAGATTTGAATGATTTAATGTTTGATTGGTAAACATCTTAATGCAGATTGTAAACTGCATACAGGACTATAGATTATTTACCCACATCGATGATAAATCTAGAAGGACACGTGGAGGATCAAACTCAATGTTAAGTTGACTTTGGTTTTTACCATAAACTTCATTTGCAAGAGTGCGAGGGTTTCTTGTTTGGTGCGGCTGAGCTGGGAGCTTGTGGCCACCAATACTCCTTGCTAACCTCCAGCTTTCCATTTTCACTACGAGCTTGGTCTTAGAAAAAGTAAGAGCTGGTTTTTAAGTGTTTAATAAATCTACGACCTCTGCGGAGAATTGCGTGAGTGGAATAAATCATTTTCCTTCACCGAATAGAAGATTTAGTTGGTATTTCAGACAGTGATAAAGCTAAGTAAAGTACTCTTCGATCTCGTGGGAGTGTTGCTGGTTTACCTTTGGTTTCACACTTAGGGTTTTAGTGGTAACCAACACTATAATTTGTCAGGGGGGTATTCCTCTTTCAGGTGCCAACGAGCTGCTCCAGCTATTTACATTCATGACTTCTCCAATGCCTTCTTATCAGGTAAACTGTTGGTCAATGTTCTTTACTGCATGAAAGTTATAAATTTCAAAACACATTTAAATGCTATAACTAACACTTATTCTTCTGTGCAGATTCTTCTTTCGATGAATGGGGGTTAGCTAGAAGCACAACTCTCCCATTCACGGCTTCATAAACCCTGGTAAGCCCCAGTTGAATTGAGGGTCTTCTCCTGCATTCATGTGGTGGTCCGAATGGAAAGAAACTCCATTGTTGGTTGTGGACTCAGCTTGGGTTTTGTTATTAGAATACTTCTTGTTATTTTGTTTTTATATTATAGACCCTAAAGGGTATTGCGTGCAAGAATGTTGAAGGCTAATGTAGTGGTGACATTAAGGTTTTAGTGACAGTGCCCTTGCGGCCTGGACGATGTAAACTTCTTTGCTTTCATCTTAGAACTCAGCTCTGAGCCATGATAAGGCTGTTCGACCTCTGCCTAATTAATTAAGTTTTAAATGTATTTTAATTGAAAAGAAAATACTGCTCACTTAGTTGAAACTTGTAAACTGACAAGGGTTATTAGTAATTATAAATTTTGGTTTATTGTTTTCTATTTTTAAAATAAATTATAGGGTTTTTACTTATGAAAGGATTGGGTTTTAAATTTTGTATAGTTTATTTTGAGCAGGCTTCAGCCTTGGCCGATATTTTTAAAAGGCCATAGGTCATTACCCTTAATTTATTTCATTTCTATCAATTTGTTTTACAGTGCTATTTACTTTTAAAATTACCATTTAATGTAAATAATTTACAATAATTATATACTATTTAAATTTTTACAGTGTTCTTAGGTGAATACAATACTCTCTTTCTCTCTCATATTGGTTATTAATTGTGGATAACCTTCAATTCTGAAATGAGATGGATTTTTACATAATAGTTTTAGATTTGATTTCCTATTTTTTTACTTTCAGTAGTAAATATTTACAGCTGTTAAATGTTAGGTTATGATTATGAATGTAAAATTTTGTTTTTAGGGATTAAACCTACCTCTTGTAAACCCTAAGTAAGTCTGGAAGGTTACATTAAAAACATCTGTATTGCTGAACAGATTGTAAAATATGAACTTGAAGTAATTTATTAACAATTCCTATGGATTACTATCTTGGTTAAAACCCTAGTATTATCTTTTTACTGTTCCTATGTTTATTTAATTAACTATATCTATTATGTTTATAATAATTATTAGTACTAGTAATGCTTCTGTGAATAATATGTCTATTAATGATTATATATATATTCAGTTCTTTTCTTGAAAATTAGTTAATATAGATACTTCGAGTAGCTAGAGAAAGTACTGCTATTTTCTGTAATGATTCACATACAAACTATAAAAGAATTTATTTACATTTTCCATTCAGACTTGATAAACAAATCATCACATATACTTAATCAACCAGCTGTACTAGAGTACTGCCTATACTAGGCGTGGAAAAATGCAGTGTGGTAATTTAATTCTATTTACTTTTCATTTAGCAATAATACTACTGTTTTAAACATAACCTATAATCACTAATTTTATCAATACACAATACTCTTCTTTGCATAATCCTAACAAAACAAAAACATACATATCTTTGAAAAACTAATAAACATTTGTCGAATACAGTAAATAACTTATAAACAACCTAAACAAATAAAACTTGTCAAATGATGAGGTGACAACAGCTTAAGGAGGTTGTTCCTCCCAACCAACTCTTGGAGAAAGCTTAGTCTGCACTTCCTCGGGACCCCCGAGTCTGTTCCTGGTCCTCATGGTAGAGTACTGGGTGAAGGATGTATCCTTAAGACCTTTTGTCACCTGACTGGTCAAATTACAGTAGTAATTCAATCCTGCTTACATCAGTAAGAACTTCAACCTCACAGTTTCATAAGTTCAGTTCCTAGCAATTAACTCCGTAAACTCACATCATTAATTCCCCTCCATCAAATTTCTCATGTGCGCTTCATTCACCCTGAATGATCACAATCTAGAAAAATGAGCAGCCTCAGCTATCTTCAATGGAAAGTTTTATAATAATGCCTAGGTCTTCTAGATCAATTTTTACTTAATGAGCCACCTGCTCCAGTTCCACTTTCTTGGGGAATCATGACCACAAATATAGGGAAGTTTCCACCTGCAACAATTAGAAGTAGTTTGAGGATGCTTCCACTTGTCATTATACTCTCCACCCAGTCTCCTCCACCAAGTGACCAGTTAACACTCTTTTAACAGCTTCCCTAAGCTGTTGTCTCATCATTTATTTATTTATAAATAAAATATTCTGAGATACATTAATTATTCTTGACCCCACTTGGTCATCAATTACAAACTTAACATAAAATATAACATAATGTTCCTCAATAACATTAAATTGTTTTTCAAATTGGGGCATGTGACATACACACCCTCTTAATTTATAACATCATCCTCAATGTTATTTATTCCTCATACTTAGAGTTCCCCTGAAATAGAATTGGATATGCATCCCGCATATGACTTTCCATTTCCCAAGTGGCTTCTTGTGGACTAAGGTGCTTCCGTTGCACCTTCACCTAACCAATGGCGTGATTCCGAAGCGAGATCTTCCTCCTTTCGAGGATACAATCCGGTTCCACTAGAAAATCTCCTTCGGGTTCCACCTGCACATCATTCCAATTAATAACATGAGTAGCATCATGTACATATTTTTTTAATACATAAATATGAAAAACATTGCGAACCCTTAGATTTAGTGGTAGAGATAACTGATATGCTACCTTTCTTATCTTGGACAGTATTTCAAAAGGACCACAATAATGGGGTGCTAGCTTAGCACAACTACCTAACCTTAGAGAACTCCTTTTAGGTCTCACCTTGATAAAAACATGTTCACCTACCTGGAACTCTTTTGGAGTTCTTTTAAGGTCTGCTTGGATTTTTTGTTGATCTTGCACAATTTTCAAATTACCTTGTACCTGTTTTACAATTAGCTCTATCTCTTTTAATAATTCAGTTCCTAATACTAACTTGTCCACTGGATTACTCCAAGAGATGGGAGTATTGCATTTCCTTCCATACAGAATTTCAAAAGGACTATACCTAGCCGAAGCTTGATAATTATTATTGTAAGCAAATTCTATTAGGTGTAAATAATATTCCCATTTACCTAGCTGCTCCTTTACATACATTCTGAGTAGATCTTCCAATACCTGATTTACTCTTTCAGTTTGTCCATCAGTTTGAGGATGGAAAGAGGTACTAAAGTTTAACGTAGTATTTAACCCTTTAAACAAAGATTTCCAAAAATTACTTGTAAATTTAGGGTCTTGGTCTGAAATTATCACCTTCGGTATTCCAGGAAACCGAAAATTTTGTTTTAAGAAAATATTAGCAATATTTGCAGCTTTATAAGTAGTTTTTACAGGTGTAAAATGGGCTACTTTACTCAACTTATCAACAAATACCATTATTGAGTCATTTAAGTTCTGATTTCTAGGTAGTCCCGTGATAAAATCAAGGCTAATTATCTCCCATTTATAGCTAGGAATAGGCAATGGATGAAGTAGCCCAGATGGATGCTGATGCTCAATTTTTACTTGCTGACATTCAAAGCACCTAGCAACATATTCTGCCAATTCATTTTCATGTTTGGCCAGAAATAATCCTTTCTTAGCATGGTTATGGTTTTCTGATAACCTGGATGCCTTGAATAAGGATTTTTATGAATTTCCTTTAAAATTAACAGCTTAATCTTAGATACATTAGGTACATATAATCTATTTTTATACAATAATAATCATTTTTCATTCAAGTTGTACCCTGTACTTAGACTTTCTATTAAATTTTCTTTTAATTTTGCTTGTAATTTTCGATAATTGTCATCTTGTTCTATTCCAGCTTCCAGTTGTTCTTCCAA
This sequence comes from Pseudotsuga menziesii, assembly GCA_001517045.1. NCBI lineage: Eukaryota > Viridiplantae > Streptophyta > Pinopsida > Pinales > Pinaceae > Pseudotsuga > Pseudotsuga menziesii. The sequence goes on from LPNX010558375.1 coordinate 624,400, forward strand.
GTCTGTCTTATAAGTGCTGATGGCTGCTATAAAATTCAGCTTTGCATTTCTACTTGATGCATCAGCAACCTTATTCTCCTTTCCTTTAATATGCTGAATTTCAAAATCGTATTCACTCAAAAAAGCTAGCCACCTAGCTTGCCTATAATTCAAGTTAGGTTGATCCAACAGGTATTTCAATCCTTTATTATCTGTGATTAATATAAACTTCCTTCCAATTAAATGATGAAGCCACATTTTTAAGGCATGTATAACAACAACTAACTCTAAGTCATAGGTCGTATAATGTTTTCCATGAACCTTCAGCTTCCTAGACTCATAAGCAATGACGTGTCCTTCCTGAGTTAATACTCCACCTAAACTGTCATTGCATGCGTCAGTACATACTATAAAATCTTTATTAGGGTCAACAATTATTAGAATTGGTGGGGTGGTTAATAACATTGTTAACTTTTTAAAACTGTCTTCACACTTCTGATTCCAATCGAATTTGTTTCCCTTTTTCTGCAAAGAGGTTATAGGATTTGCAATTCTTGAAAATCCTTCGATGAATCTCCGATAATAACTAGTAATCCCCATGAATGATCGGACATCAGTTACGTCTTTTGGGACTAACCAATATTCGATTTCCTTTATCTTTTCAGGGTCAACATAAATTCCTTCTTTAGTCACCACATGACCCAAATACTGGATTTTATCTTTAAAGAAGTCACATTTACTAAATTTTTCAAAATGTTGATGTTCTTGTAACTCTTGTAAGACGATTTTTAAGTGTTCTTTATGTTCTTCTTCAGTCTTTGAGTAAATTGAGATGTTGTCAATAAATACGACCACAAATTTATCCAGATATTTGTGCATTACATTATTCATCAGACACATAAAAACAGTTGGTGCATTAGTAAGTTTGAATGGCATAATGACAAACTTGTAATGTCCATATCGAGTCCTAAAAGTTGTTATAAAGATGTCTTCATCCTTGATTCAGGCCTGGTGGTATCCATATCGTAAATCAATCTTTGAAAACACCGTGGCTCCACATAGCTGATCAAATAGATCACCTATGCAAGGTAACGGGTATATGTTCTTGATAGTCATTTTATTTAGTTGACGATAATCTATACATAGTTGTAGAGTTCCATCCTTTTTCTTAACAAATATGACCGGTGCCCCCCAGGGAGACACATTAGGTCTAATGTATTTTTTATCAATGAGTTCTTTTAATTGCAACTTAATTTGTTTCAATTCTAGTATATTCATCCGATAAGGGGATTTTGAGCTAGGCACTGCACCAGGTACCATCTCAATAGTAAAATATAATTCTCGTTTCAGAGGTAGTCCCAGAATTTCTTTTGGAAACACATCTGAATATTCCCTTAGAATTGGAATATCTTCTAGTTTTAATTTATCTCTATTGTTAGTGTTTCTTTCATTGATTACTGTTATGGAAAAATATTTACAGCCTTTCCTAACAACTCTCTTAAGCTGCAAAGCAGAAATCTGCCTTGCAGTTGTTTTCCTAGGGATTCCCTTTACATTTATTAACTTTCCATCGCTATTTATGCAAGTGAAGGTTTTATCAAAGCAATTCAGGACCACCCTATGTTGTTCTAACCAATCCATACCAATTAACATATCATATGAACCTAAAGGTAACACATTGAGCTTAACAGAGGTTTCAAACTGATCCATAGTTACTACACAATTCTTAACAAAGCTAATTACTTTTCTCTTTGCACCAGTAGCTAGCTGAACTAACCAAGATCTTGCAAACTTTTCCACTGAAAGATTACACTTTTCTACTAAACTAGGAGAAATATAGCTTAAACTAGCTCCTAGATCAATTAAAATAGATATAGGTATTTGATTTATCTTACCTTCCACTTCCACCATGGAATTTTGATAATCTGCTTGCTGGTTCTCTAATGTTGCGTTGATCCTGGGCATTGTCCTTGCTAGATTGCCAACAGTCATATCCTCCTGTAGTGTGTGTATGTTGCTAACAATATTCTTTCGACTGGGGAAACCTGATGCATAATGCGGACCATTACATTTCCAACACTTTATGGGTTTCTTTCGTTCAAAATTCTTTGTATAGTTACTATGGTTGTCAACAGATTCTTTATTCCTTTGATTGTTTGGATTGGTCTGTGAATTACTTTTGTTCCCTTGGAAATTTTTACTAGGAAATTTTTTGGTGTTACTATTCTTAAAATTTCGATTAGGCACAGAATCTTTCTTTTTTTGTTCAAAGTTATTATTCCTTTTGGCCTTCCAATTGGTCATACTTTCCTTTTTACGATTCTATTCATAACAGAAATTCACTTTTCTCATTGCTTCTTCTAAAATTTTCGGATTTTCATACTCAATTCTGTCTTTTATATGATAAGGTAAACAACTGAGAAACCGATGTACCTTAGGTTTCTCGTCCACAATATATGGCACATATCTGAGCAGACTTAGAAATTTACTATTTAGTTCTTTCATATTCATTGTTCCTAGTTTCAGCTTGTAAAATTCTTTAGCCCTTTCTTCATTATACTGTTCTGATAAAAATTTCTTCTTGAAATATTTCTTAAATGTGCTCCAATTTATATTTTTCTCCCTTATACCTTTTACTCTTTTTAATTCCTGCCACCATATATTTGCTTTTCCCGTAAGATTATAAATAGCCATCCTGGCCTTCAGTTGATTAAAGTAGTTATAAATTTGAAAGTATTTCTTCATCCTGGACAGCCAGGATTCTGCTTCTTCCCCCTTCTCAGTTTCTCCATTAAAAGTTGGTGGCTTAATTTTCTTGAATTCCCCAAAGGTTTCTTCATAAGGTTTAAACTTTCTCTTCCTAGTGTAGTGATCATATTCACTACTGTTACTAGTATAATGGAAGTTTTGTTTATGTGAATCACCGTATACTTCAAAAGATGAGCTACTTTCACTTTTAATTTGTTTAGTCTTTTTATCCTTGTGCTGATAACCCCTATCTTCAAACTCAGTTCTTTTATCTTTTCCCTTAGTATGAAATATTTCCATTAAAATCTAATTTAGCTCTTCTTGAGCTCTCAGAATCCTCTCGTTTTCTTTCTTAACTGATTCCATCTTTGCTTTTAATTCCTTAACTGTTTGTAGTAGTTCAGAAGAATTATTAGTTATCTCTTCTTGTATTGTTTCTTTTTGAAAATTATTTCATTCAGTGTAAGGAGACTCCTCATCTGCATATTCTTCCAATCTATCCATACCTGCCATTAACTTAGAAACAAAATTCGCTGGATGTATCATTCAAAAGAAAACAACATCAGCATGTTTATTTAATTTACTGTTCCACATAAGCAAGTTGAGCTGCACTCAGGCCTAGTGTTTGAACCTTGTGCTCTGATACCACATGTAATTACTCAAAAATTAGTAAAAAATTAAAATTTTTCATTTGACGTAAATGTCAAATGTCACTGCTAAAGTACCCCTAAATGTCAGCAGATAATGAAACAGTTTGAAAGAGAAACATAGTTTAGTCCTTTATAAGAATTTGTATTATCTAGAGGCTTGTCTTTTAAAAGCTGTGTTAGTACTGTTTTCAACTTAGCTGTTGTAATTTTCCAGAAAGTAGAAAATAAACTTGTATTTTACTGGTGCTAGGTATAATGTTGATTTCTTTTGTCAAGTAGGGGAAGTTTCTTAGGGATGATCGGGGATTACTTAGCTTAAAGCTAAAACAGTGGAACTGATGGTTCTTTGCAGGTTCTAACAGGTAAGCGTATGTTCCAGTACAAATAATATGTATATATTCAGATCAAGAAGATACTTCTCTAGCATAAATATGATGCTAGTCTTAGAATGTTTAAATGCAGGTAGTCTCCATTAGAGGTAACGTTGATATTTTTCAGTCATCACAACTCCATAAATATTTTACAACAAAATACTGCATATGCAGGGGTTGAGAAAGCATGATCAAATACTATCAAATGACATCAATTCATTTGGATGATTAAGGATAAAATTCTAATGAACACTGGTATTCCTGCTTACATTTATTTATAATCTTGGGTTTAAATAGAAAGAATAAAGTTTACATCTTGACACCTAGATCATTCACCAACATTTGGTGTCTATCACATTACCCTTGTTCTAAGGTTTTATGAACACTGTTTTCTTAATAAAAAACCCAGAACCACTTTTGCTGCTATCCATTTATTCAAAGTTTGGATGCTAGATTGACATTGAGATTCTTATATGGGTTTATGGATTGCATTTACTAGTATTCTCAATTACAAAATGCATTAAAAGAAGTGGGTGAAGATTCTAATCCTAGTTGGAAGAATGCCTTTTAAAACTCTTTCAGTTTTTACTTTGAATCCTTCTTATTGTATCTTATACCTCAAATTCGGGTGTATGTTTTAGCTATAAAATTATACATTTACACAAGTTTGCTTAGTAAAAACTTGAGGTAAGAATGTTGGTCTACAATAATATAGGAGATCTGGTTATAGCTTAGGTTCTAGTTTAACATCTTACCTTCCAGCTCTTACAAATAAAAAGGTTACTTCAATGAGTCATTTGATCTACTTCTTGAAGTAATTTATGGTTAAACTTGCCCTTTACCTATGTTTGATAAACACGGTTAGCAAAAAAGAATACATTACCCTATAGTGACTTACAACAAACCCTAAAGAACAAACTTATCTTATTACTAAGGTTGATAGATTTGGTATCAAAATGATCGAAGTACAAAACATTATTGGAAATCAAAATATAATAAGATTTTAATGATTTGACGTTTGGTTGGTAAAAATCTTAATGCAGATTGTAAACTGCATACAGGACTATAGAGAAGTTACCCACATCGATGATAAATCTAGAAGGACACATGGAGGATCAAACTCAATGTTTTGTTGACTTTGGTTTTTACCCTAAACTTCATTTGCAAGGGTGCGAGGGTTTCTTGTCTGGGTGGCCACCAATACTCCTTGCTAACCTCCAGCTTTCCATTTTCACTACGAGCTTGGTCTTGAGAGAAGTAAGACCTAGTTTTTAAGTGTTTAAGAAATATACGACCTCTATGGAGAATTGCGTGAGTGGAACAAATCATTTTCCTTCACCGAATCAAAGATTTAGTTGGTAATTTGGACAGTGATAGAGTTAAGTAAAGTACTCTTCGATCTCATGGGAGTGTTGCTGGTTTACCTTTGGTTTCGCACTTAGGGTTTCAGTGGTAACCAAAACTATAATCTATCAAGGGGGTATTCCTATTTCAGGTGCCAATGAGCTACTCTAGCTATTTGCATTCACGACTTCTCCAACGCCTTCTTATCAAGTAAAATGTCGGTCAATGTTGTTTACTGCATGAAAGTTATAAATTTCAAAACACGTTTAAATTCTATAACTAACACTTATTCTTCTGTGCATATTCTTCTTTCGAGGAATGGGGGTTAGCTAGAAGCACAACTCTCCCATTCACGGCTTCATAAACCCTGGTAAGCCTCGGTTGAACTAAGGGCCTTCTCTTGCATTCATGTGGTGGTCCGAATGGCAAGAAACTCCATTGCTAGTTGTGGACTCAGCTTGGGTTTTCTTATTAGACTACTTCTTGTTATTTTGTTTTTATATTACAGACCCGAAAGGGTATTGCATGCAAGAATGTTGTAGGCTAATGTAGCCGTGACATTAAGGTTTTAGTGACAGTGCCCTTGTGTCTTGGACGATGTAAACTTCTTTTCCTTCATCTTAGAACTCAACTCTAAGCAATGATAAGGTTGTTCGACCTCTGCCTGATTAATTAAGTTTTAAATGTATTTTAATTGAAAAGAAAAGACTGCCCGCTCAGTCGAAACTTGTAAATTGACAAGGGTTATTAGTAATTATAAGTTTTGGTTTACTATTTTCTATTTTTAAAAGAAATTCTAGGGTTTTTACTTATGAAAATATTGGTTTTTAAATTTTGTATAGTTTATTTTGAGCAGGCTTCAGCCTTGACCGATATATATATAAAAGGCCATAGGTCATTACCCTTAATTTATTTTGTTTCTATCAATTTGTTTTACAGTGTTATTTACTTTTAAAATTATCATTTAATGTAAATAATTTACAGTAATTATATACTATTTAAATTTTTACAGTGTTCTTAGGTGAATACAATACTCTCTTTCTCTCTCAGATTGGTTATTAATTGTGGATAACCTTCACTTCTGAAATGAGATGGATTTTTATAAAATGGTTTTAGTTTTGCTTTCCTATTTTTTTACTTTAAGTAATAAATATTTACAGCTGTTAAATGTTAGGTTATGATTATGAATGTAGAAGTCTGTTTTTAGGGATTAAACCTACCTCTTGTAAACCCTAAGTAAGTCTAGAAGGTTACATTAAAAACATCTGTATTGCCAAACAGATTGTAAAATAGAAACTTGAAGTAATTTATTAACAATTCCTATGGATTACTATCTTGGTTAAAACCCTAGCATTATCTTTTTACTGTTCCTATGTTTATTTAATTAACTCTATCTATTATGTTTATAATAATTATTAGTACTAGTAATGCTTCTGTGAATAATATGTCTATTAATGATTATATATATATTCAATTCTTTTCTTGAAAATTAGTTAATATAGATACTTTGAGTAGCTAGAGAAAGTACTGCTATTTTCTGTAATGATTCACATACAAACTATAAAAGAAGTCATTTACATTTTCCATTCAGAGTTGATAAACAAATCATCACATCTACTTAATCAACCAGCTGTACTCGAGTACTGCCTATACTAGGCGTGGAAAAATGCAGTGTGGTAATTTAATTCTATTTACTTTTCATTTAGCAATAATACTATTGTTTTAAACATAACCTATAATCACTAATTTTATCAATACACAATACTCTTCTCTACATAATCCTAACAAAACAAAAACATACATATCTTTGAAAAACTAATAAACATTTGCTGAATACAGTAAATAAATTATAAATAACCTGAACAAATAAAACCTGTCAAATGATGAGGTGACAACAGCTTAAGGAGGTTGTTCCTCCCAACCAACTCCTTGAGAAAGCTTAGTCTGCACTTCCTCAGGACCCCCGAGCCTGTTCCTGGTCCTCTTGGTAGAGTACTGGGTGAAGGATGTATCCTTAAGACCTTCTGTCACCTGACTGGTCAAATTACAGCAGTAATTCAATCCTGCTTACAACAGTAAGAAATTCAGCTTCATAGTTGCATAAGTTCAGTTCTCAGCAGTTAACCCCTCAAACTCACATCAATAATTCCCCTCCATCGAATTTATCATGTGCACTTTATTCACCTTGAATGATCACAATCTAGAAAAATGAGCAGCCTCAGCTGTCTTCAATGGGAAGTTTTATAATAATGCCTAGGTCTTCTGGGTCAGTTTTTACTTAATGAGCCACCTGCTCCAATTCCACTTTCTTGGGGAATCATGACCACAAATATAGGGAAGTTGCCACCTGCAACAGTTAGAAGTAGTTTGATGATGCTGCCACTTGTCAGTATACTCTCCACCTAGTCTCCTCCACCAAGTGACCAGTTAACACTCTTTTAACAGCTTCCCTAAGCTTTTGTCTCATCATTTATTTATTTATAAATAAAATATTATGAGATACATTAATTATTCTTGACCCCACTTGGTCATGAATTACATACTTAGCATAAAATATAACATAATGTTCCTCAATAACATTAAATTGTTTTGCAAATTGGGGCATGTGACAGCCTTGGTTCCAACACCCCCCAACAACATAACACTATGGAGATTCAGGAGGTGGAATTATGTTCTCTGAACACCACCCCCGATAATTGCAGCTTCATGAAACCCAAACATAGCCCAAAGTTTCACAAACTTAGCTTTTGGTAGAGGCTTCGTAAAGATACCAATAATCTTATCATTTGTCCTGCAATAAATAAGAGATACAATGTTATACTCTTGTACCAACCATCTCAAATAGTGAAAATGAAGTTCAGCATGATTCATTTTGTTTTGAGCAACATGATTATCGACAACATGTATTGAACTCTGATCGCCACAATAAATAACATTTATGGTTTGAACATGAAAATCGAGCCCTTCTAAAATCCAATGGATCCGAATTGCCTCTATACCTACATTGGCAGCTCCACGATATTATTCTTCTGTAGTGGAAATATATATTACCTTCTATTTATTGCAAAACCAGACCAAGGGTCCAGAACTAACTTGAAACACATAGCTAGAAGTAGAATTTCTATCACTAATTCCTCCTCCCCAATTGGAATCAGTAAACTTGACCAGCGGTTCTGAACTGTTACAACATTTAATATCATTTTGATAAGTTACTTTAATATAGTGGAAAAATCTTTTTGCAATTTTCCTATGGTTTTCTCAAGGATCCCGCATGAACCTAGAAACCACACTAACAACAAAGAAGAGATCACATCGACAATGATTTAAGTAAATCAGGTTATCGTCCAATTGTTGATAAAGAGTGACATTGAATCGAGGAGAGTCATATTCCTTAGATAATTTAATGTCTGACTGATAAGGTGTTGTACAAGACTTACTGCTGTCCATTTTAAATCATTTCAAAAGATACAAAGCATATTTTGGTTGAGAAAGAAAGATACCATCATCCATTTGCAAAACTTGAATGCCCATAAAGAAATGCAACAAACCAAGATTAATTATTTCAAAGGTATCTGCAAGTTGTTTCTTCAAACTCAAAAATAAATTAATATTATTTCCTAGTATGACTAAATCATCAACATACAATGCCACACTCAAAGTATCACCATGAACACGTGATATATAAATATTGTGATCATATTCACAATGTTCGAAGCCAATATTGATAAAGAAACGATCAATCTTTTCATACCAAGTAAGGAGTTCTTGTTTCAAACCATACAACAACTTCTTGAGCTGACAAACAACACCAAAATATGTCACATAAATATGAGGTTATTCTAGATATAAATTTCTTCAGACAAATTTCCATGAAAAAATACACTTTTAACATCCATTTGATGAATTTCCCATCTAAAAAGAAGCAAGGGGGAGAATCAGTTGAACATAGTTCATCTTTGCAATAGAAGAAAAGGTTTCAATGTATTCGATGCCTTCTTGCTACCAGTTGATCCTTGTGACATTCAACAACACCATCGAATGTAAGCTTCGTCATGCAGACCCATTGACACTTTGCAACGTTCTTTCCTTTTGGTCGAGGAATTGGCTCCCAAGTGTGATTCTTCTCCGAAGAATCAATTTTAGTGGGCATATCATTTTTATATTCAAGTACTCCATGAGCATAAACATAAGTGTAAGTCTCACAGGTTTCAAGGACACATGCCATTAGTGCAACATTTCCATGCTCTTTTTAACTGTGGGTCTTCCGACCAATAGGGAAAATTTTAAGTATCCATAATTTTATCAAACTATAGAAAGCTTGGAAAATATTACTATTTCTTAAATGTTCAACCATAAAATATTTGGCATTTTTTTTTGTAAAATATTGAATTTTCTAAGGATTTTATATAGTTTTTGGGGTGGTTTTGGTGGCCCTTCAGAGTAAAAAATTATCCCATGGAAATTGGGCAAAATCATTTTTAAAGAAAAGACAAATTGGTGAATATTTTTTGGGGAAAAAGGTTAAAAATAGCCCATGGGATAAATTTCTCCCCTAAAATTTTCCCTACCAACCAATACTAACATATCCAAGATCAAGTTCAATAGCTTCAATTGTTTAAGCATCCCACTAAGGTAGAAAAGTCGATGGGATTCAGGTCGGTGATGGTTAGCCAAATGAGCAGGTATGTCGACATTCTCAATCAATGTAGATTGAACACCCATAGACTCAGGAGTATTATTCGACTATCTAGTCAAATATTCAAAGAAGAATACAGTTGAACCAGATTCTTCAGCAATATCAAACAAATCATAGTGCAATATACCAGAAGAGGGGTTCAATAACTTAGTACCTAAACTATTTTCATTAAAGATAATATTTCTGCTCAAAATGATCTATGTTTGACCGAGTCAAATAGTTGATAGGATTTTTATTCATTAGAATATCCCATTGTGATGAAAGAATGACTCTTTGCATCAAATTTTTTCCCGCAGTTATCACTATATGCACCCAAGTAACACATCAAAAGGTTCTGAGGTGTAAAAGAGGGTTTCCTTCCTCGCCACTTCTCGACTAGAGCCATGTCATTGACAGATCTAGTTAGAACAAGGTTAAGGAGATAGTTTGGATAGTAAACAACTTCTGGCCAAAATTTGGTCAAAATATCTTTGGTTTGCAGCAGACACCAAGCCATTTCTACCAAAGTCCGATTATTCTTTTTTGAAACTCCAATATGCTAAGGGGTGCAAGGGACATATCTCTGCCAAGAAATTCCATTTTGCAAGAGATATTCTTCAAACTGTCGACTCACATATTCTCCACCATTGTCTCCTCTCAAGCATTTAAGAGATTGGTCGCATTGCTTCTCATACAATGCCCTGAATTCCTTGAATCTTTTAGAGACATTCCTCGTTTTTTCAAGAAATATACCCATATAAATATAGAGATATAACCAATGAAGGTTAAAATATGATTCAAACTTTCTAATGAGGGTTTGTTCATGCAATTTAGATCACTATGAACAAGTTCCATTCAATCTTGTGCTCGCCAAGATTTCCCAGCATCAAAGGGTTCCTGATGATTCTTTCCAAGAACACATCCTCTACAAACTCCATTAAGTGGAACAATATTTTGGAAATCAGTAACCATATTATTTGTTACCATCATCTTCAAAATTTGAAATTTCATATTTCCAAGTCATTCATGGCAAATTTGACTTCTATCATAGGTTTGAGAAACGAGTGCAGTCAGTCCAATCGGTTTAAAATAAATCCTAGGAGAGTCACAAAACATGTAAGGATTTTCTTTGGGATATAAATATCTTGAATAAATAGTCACTCCCTGAATACTCAAATCCTTTACAATAAAGCGATTTGAGAAAACTCAACAATATTCTTAGTTTGCTCTTAAGCTAGGTACATGATATATATTAGATATTCGACCATGCTTGCATTCAACATCTCCCCTTCCAACAACCATGAGAGAATAATCATCACCTATATGAATCTTATGTTCTAGAGCTGCACTTAAGGAAGAGAAAACAAAATCATCTTCAACCATATGATGAATCAACTAAAATCGACTATCCATTCAATTTGAGTGGTGTGGGAACACAATGCCTAGGAAGTGCTAACATAAAAGGTGAATTTTTTTATAGGTGGGCTGATCGAATGTCCAATCGATGTGGCTTATTCAAGATGCTTGAACTTTTATTCCAAGTCCTTTGTCTTCTTCAAACAAGTTTTCTCCACATGTCCCACCTTTCCACAGTAGTGACAGGTTTTGTTCTTTCGATTCTTTTAGGTCGATGTTGAATCATTGGAATTATATTTATTAGTTTGGTTAATACAACATGGTCATTGATCCGATTGATCATGTTATTTATAATTCTACTTGACCTTGTCTTTGAGCAAGTGAGCTTGGTGTTTTCTACCAAGATTCTCTTGATCAAGCAATTTTTGCTGATCCTTGACCAATAAATCACAAAATATATCAAAGGTAAAAATCCTTACCATCTTGTTTGCGTGACATCCAATTGGCACAAAATGAAGAGAATAATGTATCACAAGGTTCCCTCAGATATATTAGGACCATATCAATGAGCAGTCCATATTTCATCAGAAAAATTTGACCACATTCATCCAATTTCAACTGTAGTTTCTTTATGCGAGTCAAATAGTCCTCAATCATTTCAAAGGAATGCTAGGGTCCCCAATAGATCAAATCTTTCTCTATAAGCATCACTTGAATTTCATTATCCTTGTCAAACAATGAATTTATATTAATTAAAACGACGCAAGGGAATTCGATCCCACTTATATGAAAGTGAACCTACCTTGAAATGCATGTCGTAATGACCCAAACAACCTTATCCTTCTTTCCGTTGATGACACACTTTCCCTGGTCATTAGTTGGATCTAGAATAGCGACTTTATTATATTTCCAAAGTCGCTTTCTCTTCAACAAATTTTCCATATCTGGAACCTAGATTGCATAATTATGCTCATTCAAAATAATATGTTCTATCTTGGAAGCCATCCTTTTGATTTCAAATAGTTTGGATCCAAATTTTAATGGAAAAGGGATCGGTTGACAAATATTCATCCTAGATTTGATCAACCCCAGATCTAACTCAACATGATTCATACACAACTGGATAGGTAAAAACCAATAGCTTTGAAACCATGTTGGGAACCTTCTCCAATTGAACGATAGGATAGAAAATACATAATAACATAAGGAGTAAATATTCCAAAAAGATGGGTGGTGTCTAAAGACACCGTTACAAGACTTAAGAACAATGCATTATGATCAAAACATCAAAATGCATTATCTCATAAGAGATCACCATATTAAGTCAATTTCAACATATCAACACAATCCATAGGATCGTTCTTTTATAGTATATATATCTACCAAACTCCCTTACAGTGAGGATGATTTGGTCCACATATAGGTGTTTTTGTTTCTAATTGTTTCCATGAAATCCAAAATGTCCCATAGATTAGTTGACTACTCTAGTCGAGATTACCATGGCCTCGTTGACCATTATTTCGACCGATTAATCAGCCACTCAGTCCGGCCTCTAATTGAATTCTCTGCTAGTTGGTTGTTGTATTTCTACTGAATTTCTCCAAAATATCCAGAGGTGTGATGAACTGACATAGAATTTGGTTCCAACAATGATGATCACATATTTCTTGTAGTCCAAATTATTCTTCATGTATGTGGATTTACCTTCGCATAACATATTAGTTTATTTGGAAAAAAATTAACGTATATCATAGACAATTCTTGTTTTAAATAACACCATAGTGAAAGGACTCACATACAAATTCATATCACTTAAATGTATGCAAAGGGTTCTATATACAAAGTCATACTGCAACGTATGGTTAGGATTTCAATTGTTGTATTGTGGCTTTCTTAGTGCAAGGTTCTGACCATGCAAATATATTTGTGTACAAATACAATTTATTTAACCTTAGAGGTAATATGAAGGTTCCACCTGTTAATGTGGCCGCATCGTGATATGCATTATTTTAATGTAATTCATGTGATAAGTAGATTTGGAAGCTGTAAGTAGTTTTACTACATCGACGATGATTCTTGGAATTTATAATTGAAGACAACTAGTAACTTCTTATTTAGCCAACTGTGTTCTCATATGCAGATATTGAATGTGATGGTAATACTATGGTTTCTCCTGGATGTGGTTTTGGTGGGGTGAATGGAATGTTTCTTCCCATTTCTTTGCTCTAATTTTACTTTTCACTATGGTTTCTATCAGGTGGTATTGTGTTAGTCTACTAGGGCTTGGCCTGGTCCATCATGAACTTCATCCTTAGGTCTCTCTCCCACTACCTTGGTGTGTTATTTGATATATTCCTCAAGTTAGATGGGTCTTAGCCTTGGATATGAAGAATATTTGATGCATAGAGATGATATCCTCACTTCTTTTATAGTGGGTGTTCTTATGGAGGCCATGAAAAATGCTAGTTTACCTAATACGTCAACAAATCTCATGCACAGTGGGATCAACTCATCATTTGATGGTATTATTTTCTAATATACTTTAATATCAAGGTATTTTGTTCAAGTCTCATAATTGGTTATGTAGTGGTTATTCGTTAATTTCTCTTTTGAAGATCCTCAAATTTTCATGATTGTTCATGTCCAAGGTCGTTAGTTAACGATAAATGGTAGAGGGATGGTTGAATATCTCAAATTAGGTAAATTCCTTCCTATCCCTTTTTCTTCTCAATGTCTATAACTTCCACATTTTGTCAATATTTGGCTTTTCATATCTTTTTATCAGTTTTAGTAATAATTTGTCTCAGGTGGTCATGACATCTTGATGGGTAAACTCCAATAACTTATGTAAGTTCAGGACGGTCACTACTAGAAGATTATGGATAGGATTATAGTTATTTATGACAACTATAAGCCCAAATGTCTTCAAGTTATAGGTACATGGATTTTCTCTACCCTATTTTGATTTTTTTTTTCATTTGCATTATCTCATATCTTATATTAAAAAACTATGTATTGATTCATCAACTTATTTGTTTACAGGTTGTGGGGTGTATGCTAAGTGGTTTCCTCTCCATAGGTCATCCCCTAGTCGACCCTACTTTGTTCTTATTACCATTTGGGTTTATGTTCATTTTGTTTGACTTGTCATTCCTATGGTTACCTTCGTATTTACAACCACTGAAAAATGTAGGCGTTCACACTAAAATTGTGGCTTGAGGGGAGATATGAACCTATAAGATTTTTATTTAGTTAACACTTCAAGTCCCATGGCACTAATTATCCTTCGGGGTTTGAATCTAGTGCATGCACAAAATATGCAACCCCATTTATGAGAAATGAACTTGGTATTTGTTAAATTTGTGAACCATTGATCTACAGGAAAATGAGAGCAATTGAGAAGCATAATTATGAAGTGGAATATCAAAGTCAATGTACACTGAACAAGACAACTTTGAGACAAATCTAATAATAATTGATGAGTTAATTACAACATTAATCTTCATTCATCCATTCCAGCAGTAATACAATGGTGTTACAATAAGAAGAATTCGAATCATGTGGATAAGATTCGAATCTACCAACTAAACCTGACTGACTAGCTAACTCAGTGTGTCGAAATCACTGTTGGAGATCACTAGTCTAATTCGAGATGTCTAAATCCCTTCTACAATCAGTTAACTGATAAGGTAGGTGGAAAAAGGCACCACTCCCCATGAAGGCATGCAAATATGACGCTATACTAACTGAGAGTGATCTAACTGATTGTAATTGGAGGTTAACTTAGCATAAATTCCTACCTACCACAACCAACTGATGGAGGTTGTTGGTATCACTCAGAGTGGCTCCTAAATTGTAGGGATTGGCACTGCTGGCACCAATGGAACCAATGGCATCAATTGCACCAGTGGCACCAATGGCACCAATATTCATGGTGGCACCAAACTCTAGTAAATGACTCCTAAGTTAGGCAAGATGATGAATTAGACTAGATCTAATCAAGGGAGGAATAAATAGTCCTAACACCCCCCCTTAATCTTAACTTTGACAACTTTGGGCCATGGAAAATAGGCCAAAAGTCACACATACAATCTAAAAGAAATAAAAGTTGCTTAATAAACTAAGGGAAATGGCAAAAACCTCATGGGAATCCCCCCTCTCAAAATAAGCAGTGAATCACGAAAACAATAATACAATGGTGTTACAATAATAAGAATTTGAATCATGTGGATGGGATTCGAATCTACCAACTAAACCTGATTGAATGGATAACTTAGTGTGTCTAAATCACTGTCGGAGCTCACTAGTCTAACTCAAGATGTCTAAATCAGTTATACAATCAATTAACTGATGAGGTAGGTGGAAAAAGGCATCACTCCCCATGCAGGAATGCAAAAATTCCTCTAGAATAACTGAGAGTGATCTAATTGATTGTAAATGGAGGTTGACTCAACATAACATTCTACCTACCACAACCAACTAATGGAGGTTGTTGGTGGCACTAAGAGTGGCTCCTAAAATGTAGGGATTGGCACTGGTGTCACCAATGGCACCGGTTGCACCAGTGGCACCAATATCATGGTGGCACCAATCTCTAGAAAATGACTCCTAAGTTATGAAATATGATCAATTAGACTATAAATGGACAAGGGATGATTATTAGTATTAACACCCCCCTTAATCCTAACTTGGACAACTTTGGGCCTTGGAAACTAGGCCAAAAGTCACCCATACAATCTAATGAAAAATAAAAAATTGCTTAATGAACTAATGAAAGTAGGGAAAACCTCATGGGAACCCCCCCCCAAAAAAATAAGCAGTGAATCGGGAAAAAATCTATACTTAAAAGAAAATTTTCCTCTTTGGGTAACAACTTGTAAAAATTTTGCTACAATTTGTAGCACTATGCAGTATCTTGGTTCTTATGTACAGTAGCATCTTGAGATTGTGCATGTGAACCTCTCAATTTTCTTCCGATCTGATGAATTTTATTTTTGTTTCTTCTTTCTGGAGGAGGAATGGAATGATCAATTTTGTTCTTCAACGGGCCAAATTGTTAATCATTCGCTACCATCAAGTAGCATTTCCATGGAATTTTGTTACACCATTATGTATATAATGACACTGTGTGAGAGAGTACACCATGTTCATTCTGATACTAGGACCATGTTTTCCTTTTGTCCTATGGATTCCCAGCACCATCCCCAGCTGCTTCAATGAGATTTTGGACCCATTTAGGCTTAGGCCACTTATTTGGAATGGGAGTTATATCTGGATCTAGATTCTCAGGAGGTACAGCCTCAATATCAAGATCATTTTGATCTTTTTCCTCTTCATCAGAACCTGAAACATAAGACAAAATATCATCATCAAATGAAAATGGAAGAGTGTTTATACCTCCTCTTTCTTTGGATTGTGGTGGAGCAAGCAACTAATCTTCTTCAAACTGAACACTGCTATCTATGAAGAACTTCCAGTTGCAAGTTCCATCAATTTATATGCTTTTGCATCCTCAACATATCCCAGTAGTATGCATTCACTACTCTGGGCCTGGAAGGCCTTTCTATTGTCCATAGGTATTCTTTCCCAAGCTTTGGAACCAAAGACTCTCAAGTGAGATACATCAGGGTTATTCCCATGTAGTGCTTCAAAAGAAGTGGCCCCAATCATTGATTTGTAAGTAAATCTATTATGTATGTATGAAGCATAGTGTACAGCTTCATCCCAAAGAGAAGGAGGGAGATTATTGGCGTAGAGAAGAAAGGTTTCCATATACGTCAATAATCTATTTTTCCTCTCAGCCACACCATTTTGCTGTGGTGTGTATGGAACCGAGTGTTCCATTCGAATCCCCTATGATTCACAATACTACTGAAAATATATTTTAATGTATTCACCTCCATTATCTGATCTAATGGACTTGGTATTCTTTCCGAAACTATTTTCAATCAAGGATTTAAAAAATTTAAAATTTTTGAATACCTCTGATTGTTGTTTCATAAAATGTACCCAACAGAAACTTGAACAATCATCTATAAAAGTAAAAAAATACCTAGAACGATTGATTGATGTTTTAGGCATTGGTCTTGAAACATCACTGTGTATCAGATCAAGTGTAGAGGAATCTCTAGTTTCCTTCCCAACTTCATACCTATTCTCTGGATGCTTACCTACCAAGCAACCGGGACATACTCCATCTGATGTTTAGATAAGTGGCAAGCCCTCAACCATTTTTTCATTGTGGAGTTGCTGGAGATATTTGAAATTGATATGCCCAAATCTCTCATGCCACAACTTGTCAGTGTTATTGGAATGAGTCAATAAAGCTGTTGGATGTGAAGAAGGAAGGAAATGGGAGAACTCATATGCCTTTGAGGCATGGTTATCAAACCCTTTCCCTATGATATTTCCAGAGGATTTTTCAGTGATTTATACTGAGTAAGATTCTAATGTAAATCTCTTGGTAGAGCTTGTACATTTCATCTGATAAACAAAAAAATATTTGTTGCAAGAGAGGGCACATAGAGTTCATTCTTGAACTCACCATGCTGGATTTTAATAGAACCTCTCCCGATAGCTGGGATTTGGGAGTCATCTCCCATATGAATGATAGGTCCTCCTGATAGAGTGAGAGTGGTGAAGGATTCCCTGGAGGAAACCATGTGGTTGGGTGCTCTAGAATCTATCAAATAAGATTTTGACTGAGTGAGGCATACCTTCAAGGCATGGAACCTCTCATGATCTTCTGTTGGTTGTCCAACATCAGAATAATTTTATCCTTGTGGAAGGGAAATATTGTTTTGTTCAAGGATTGTTGAAATTTGGTCGATTGTCCTCTTCATGCACTGGATTTCTGGACGAATTCCTCTCATACAATATGGACACTTAGTCTTCTCGAATTTCTTCTTTTTCCAGGAAACCGAAGCTCCATCGAAAGATTTTTTATTCTCCTTTGGATTTGAATTAGTGTTTTTGGTCTCCTTCCCTTTGTGCTTCCCCATTTCTTGTGCATTGTTTGAGTATGTCACTAAGAGAGCTTGATTCTTAGAGGTCCGAATCACTCCCATTTGAACTAATTTATCTTGCTCTAGTATTAAGGAGTCAACATAAGAATCTATAGAAGGAATCTTCCAATTAGGGATGGAATCTATTCTGAAATGGAATGTAGAGACAAAGACTGAGTACTCTAATCCAACATTTCTCAGTACTGATAGAACCAATCGCTCATCTTTCCTCTCTATTCCACATTGTTTATATTGCAGTACTAGTGACTTATATTTTGTGAATAATTGCCGAATAGATTCGAAACTGTTGGGCTGTAATGCAATGAGCTCATTCTCCAATATGTTCCCTTGAAGCTCATCTTGTTTTCCATAAAAATATTCAATACTCTCCCAAGATTCCTTTGGATTCCTTAGTCCCTCAAGGTGGAACAAAATATCTCCGGAGATATGAGTGCACATGAAGCCAAAGGCCTCATCAAGGGGATTCAAAAACTTGTTCTTCTCAACATGCTGCTAGGGCTCAGTTTCACTACCCATTGTAATCCTAAACATGCCAATCTTGAGCAAGGAAACCTGCATATATTCCCTCCAATCAACATAGTTGAAGGGTGTAAGGCTACAAGGTACGAGATTTGAAGAATCCATCTTTCTGTATGCTGATTAGTAAATTCCTCAAGAACCTACGTAGGTACCTACAAGTAACAATGTAAAACCAATTCAATTTTCAATTGTATTTCAGTAAATCCTTTCCACCTAGACATGTGCACTTTCTCAAAGTTTGTCACACCTACAGAGACTTCTCCGAACAAATCCAGAGTTAGCAAGAAAAAATTTGCAAGGTTTATGTAGAAACTCAGTTGCTTCTAGTGCACAATGGAGATCAAAAAAGACTTGCTTCTAGCTTGAACAAGGATCGGATACCTTGTTAAATTGATTAACCATTGATCTACGTGCAAATGAGAGAAATTGAGAAGTAGAATTATGCAATAGAATATCAAAGACAATGTACACTAAACATGACAAATTTGAGACAAATCTGATAAGAATTGATCAGCTAATTACAACATTAATATTCATTCATCCCAATAGTTATACAATGGTGTTATAATAATAAGAATTCAAATCATGTGGATATGATTCAAATCTACCAATTAAACCTGGCTGACTGGCTAACTCAGTTTGTCTAAATCATTTTCGGAGCTCACTAGTCTAACTACGAATGTCTAAATTAGTTCTACAATCAGTTAAATGATGAGGTAGGTGGAAAAAGGCGTCACTCCCCATGTAGGCATGCAAAACTGGTGCTAGAATAACTGAGAATGATCTAACTTTTTGTAACTGGAGGTTGACTCAACATAACTTCCTACCTACCACAACCAACTGATGGAGGCCACTGGTGGCACTCAGAGTGGCTCCTAAAATGTATGGATTGACACCAGTGGCACCAATGGCACCGATGTCACCAGTGGCACCAATATCATGGTGGCACAAAAATATAACAAATGACTCCTAAGTTAGGCAATATAATCAATTAGACTATATATGGATAAGGGAGGATTATTAATCCTAAGAGTCTTATGGTAATTCTGTACTTATCCTCATTCAATCATGAGACATAAGGATTTTTTTAGACATTGCATTGTGTGATATGTATGGTTACCCATTTATATCAAATTTATTCCAATCAAATCCAAAGGGATTATTTCATTTCGATGTACATCTTTTCTATTTTAAACCATTTCCTAGTAATGATTCATCAAGTGTTCAATTCTTGTTAATTGATAATAGTTTATGGGTTCTTTGTTATGTGCATAAACTACCTATTAATCTATAGCTAAATATTTTCTTATGCTTTCATAGATAGTCTCGTCATTGGGACATAGATCTCAAATATTTGTAATATCTCTTATTTATATTATACTAGTCATATATCCTGTAAATTAGTGTAATATGTCTTTTTATTCCTATATGGTTTATACCTAGCTTGTAGTTTGTCTTTCAAGCATAAGTATGTTTATAGGAATATATGTATGTAGAGATAATAACCTAGGTTTTATTTCTTTAATTGTTTGCATGCATTATCTACCCAT
Source organism: Pseudotsuga menziesii (assembly GCA_001517045.1). Classification (NCBI taxonomy): domain Eukaryota; kingdom Viridiplantae; phylum Streptophyta; class Pinopsida; order Pinales; family Pinaceae; genus Pseudotsuga; species Pseudotsuga menziesii. The sequence continues at coordinate 644,617 of LPNX010558375.1, forward strand.
AGTTAATGATTTGATAGCTTTGCATGAAGTGAGTAGGATACTTTGTTTTGTCACTCTATTATCTTTAAAGGTTTGTAGGATTGGCTATATATAAGCCTATTCACATATGCATATATTTCTTTATCATTATAGTGTAGGTATAATATTACCTTTCAATTTATCTGTTAAGAATATCCTTTTTAATTTATAAGGGACTTCTCCCCATACCCACACAAGGTTTATGAACTTACACCATACTATTATTATTATTATTATTAATCCATACAAATTTATGTGTTGTATATTCATCACCTTGCAAGTAGGTCACGATATACTTAGTTTAATTAATATTCCTAAATTATAACCATAAGGAAACCATAATATTTACAAATATTTATATCATGGAGTTAAAAATTTTTAGGAGATGAAGCCAATATCCATATCTTCAATATCTTTCATATAGAGTTCTTGAATAGCACCACGCGTTGCATGTATGCGTCGAGTGCACGAGGTGGGGGTTTTGGGGATGGAGCACCTCGAGATAAAATTTGTAAACCATTATAGCATATTTTGGTTCATTCTGGGACCCTCATACTTATTGTGTATAAGGGGAGTTCACCAAAAATTGTAACACAAGAGAGATAGAAGAAATAATTGTAAGTCTTCTCTTGAGTAGTAATAAAATATTGTAGATGCCATTGCCCTGGTGGTTTTACCGAAATATAGAATGGTTTCCATATAATTATCATGTTCTATTGTTATTGTTGTTTTCTTATGTTTCTATTTATTTACTAACATTTGGTATCATAGCTAGAAAACTCACATGCATAGGGTTTTCTACAAGTAGGAGATGCAATAATGGCAGGAGATTTAACCAAGTTCAACATGAATAAGTTTGATGGAAATAATATCTCCCTATGAAAGATGAAGGTGGAGAATTTGCTGGTTCAAAATAACCAATCCCTAGCCTTGAAAGCAGTTACTAAGAAACTGAGCAACATGACAGAAAAGGACTGGATAAATATTGATATATTCGATGGTTTCTAGTGTTAGGAATTATAATCATTCCTTGTCCAAACTAGTCTATTATATTATATTTTCCTAAATTAGGAGTCGTATAGTTATTATTGGGTCCACTAGTACCATTGGGTCCACTTTTCCTAATGGGCCCACATGCACCAGTCACTAGAGTGTGGGGAACACATATAGAGGATAACTACCACTGATTGCACATTGATGCATTAGTCTATGCACCTCCTAGACCAATCCCTACAATTTAGGAGCCACTAGGAGTGTCTGCACCAACCTCCTTCAATTGTTGGAAGTTGGTAACTAGTCAAGCTTAGTTATGCTTCAATTACATTCAGTTAGATATCCTCCAATTCAGTTAGCGCCAGTTTTTCATGGCTACATGTGGGAAGGCGCCTATTATCACCTACATATCACCTACCAACTCAATTAGACTAGTTTAACTAATTAAAACTAATTGAGATACTGGATTAGACAATCGGATCTTAGCTAGTCAGCTCCAATAGTGATTTAGACACTTCTAGTTATCCATGCAGTCAGATTGAGTTGGTGATTCAAATCCTATCCACATGATTCAATGGGTATTATTCATTCATTTTACACTACATAATAATTAAATCTAATGGAACTCATTTCCTGAAGATCAATGGCACATTAATTCTAATATGGTATTAGAGCCTCCTTGGGAAAGCTTCAATCCTATCTACTCTCCATTGAACACCAGAATCAGTTGGGCTTCCATAGAAATCCCGCAAAGAGTGCCTTTATTCCTCTGAATTCATTTAGAGTGGTGGTGCGAGTGTGACGGACCCTGAAATAGTGTACATGTCGAGAAAGAAGGCTTGATTCTGACATAGTGCGAATTGGTTTTGTTTTTGCATTGTTTTATTATAGGTGCTACATAGATTGATTGAATAAACTGATTGATTGGAAGGAGAATTGATGGAAATCAATATTTCTTACCCCAGATCCTAACACCCTTCAACTATGTTGATTGGAGGGCAGATATGCAAGTATCCTTGTACAAGCTTGGCCTGTACAAGGTGACAATGGGACGATAGACTAAACCTCATCATCTTGCTGAGAAGAACATGTTCTTGAACCAATTGGATGAAGCCTTCAGCTTCCTTTGTGCTCACATATCCAGAGACCTCCTCTTTCACCTTGAGGGATTGAGGACTCCCAAAGAAGCTTGAGAGAAGATAGAATTATTGTTTTGCAAGCAAGATGATATTTGGGGACACATTCTAGAGAACGATCTAATATTATTGCAGCCCAACAATTTTGAGACCATACAACAATTTTTTACAAAATTCAAGTCTCTTGCACTACAATGTAAGAAGTGTGGAATAGAGAGAAAAGATGAGCATCTTGTGCTCTCTGTACTCAAAAAACCTGGTTTTGAGTATTATGTATTTGTATCTACCTTCCATTATGGAAGAGATTCCATCCCCAATTGGAAGAAGCCTGCACTTGATGGATTTTCCGAGTCCTTAATACAAGAGAAAGAAAAGTTGGTCCAGATGGGAGTCCTCCAAACTTCCAAAAACCAAGCTCTATTGGTGACAGAATATACCAATGCACAAGATAAAGTAAGGAATAAGGGGAAGGATCCTAAAGCATCTTATTCAAAGCCTAAACAGATTCAGAATCCTTTCGAAGGAGCTTTGGGCTTCAAGAACAAGAAAATTTTTGAAAAGACAAAGTGTTGCTATTGTATGAGGGGTTTTCATTCCGAAAACCAGTGAATTAAGAAGCATATCGACAAGTTGTTAGCTATCCTCAAGTGGAACAAAATTGCACTTCCAAAAAGAGCAAAGAATTCAGATGATGAGCAATCGACAAATATTCATGAAAGGTGTCATGCCTTGAAATATGGCCTCCCTCGGTCGACAACCAACTTGATTGATTCTGGAGAATCCAACCACATGATTTCCTCCATGGATTCCTTCACCACTCTCAAAATCACACGAGGGACTACTATTCAGATGGGTGATGACTCCCAAATTCTAGCAGTAGGAAGAGGTTCCATTAAAATCTAGCACGGTGAGTTCAAAAATGTTCTCTATGTTCCCTTTCTTGCAGCTAATCTGTTGTATGTATACCAAATGACTCACGCTGGCTCACCAAAGCAAGTCGTATTTGGCCCCGACTCAATAGAAATCACATAAATCTCAACTGGGAAGACTATAGTGAAAGGAAATATAGATCATGCCTCCAAGGAATATGATTTCTCTCATTTCATGCCATACTCAGATCCGGTACAACCACATCTTCTATTAAAAGAATATAAAGGTATCAAAACTCCTTTACTTCTTATTGCAGATGCATATTTATTGTCTAACACTTCAGATTCATATTCAAAAGAAGAGGAATACCAGCATGATTCAGATATTGAGTTTACACCTCAAAGAGATCTAGATCTAGATCCAACATCTGCCTCATCTCATCAACCTAAATGGGCTCAGCAGCTCATTGAAGCAATTGGGGATGGTGTTGGTGATCCAGATGATAATAGAAGAATAAGGTCCCAGTATCATAAATAGAATGTTGCATTGTCCCACATAGATCCACTTATCCCTAAGAGGTGCTTCATGATGTTGGGATCATATCCTCAAAAATTTAAGGAATCTTTCCATGATCCTAGATGGTAGGAAGCTATGGATGAGGAATTTGATTCGCTACATGACAATAAAACTTGGGAACTTGTCTCCTTACATCGAAGGAATCTTGTTTAGTGCAGATGGGTCTACAAGACCAAGATAGCCTCTGATGGAACCACAACCAAGTACAAGGCTCGTTTGGTGGACAAAGGATACTCTCAGGTTTAAGGATTGGACTACAATGAGAAATTCGCTCGAGCAACTAGAATGGATTCCATCAGGCTTTTCTTGGTAGTTGCAGCTTCCAAGAGATGGTCGATACATCACATGGATTTGAAAAGTTCCTTCCTCCATGGCTAACTAAAGGAGGAGATTTACATGAAACAACCTGAGGGATTTATTTATGATCCTTCCTTAGTTTGTAGACTAAGGAAATCACTGTATGGACTCAAACAATCCTCAAGGGCATGGTACTCCAAAATGGATTCCTTCCTCGTGTCACAGAAATTTGAAAGATGTAAATCAAATTACAATGTTTACATGCAGAAGAAAGAGGGATTCTTGCTATTGATTGTGCTTTATGTGGATGACTTTCTCATTACTAGCAGCTCTGTTGCTAGATTGAGAAGCATCAAGTAGGCCCTGAACAAAGCATTCACTATGAATAATATAGGACTATTAAGACATGTCATTGGTATCGAGAGTCGAATTAAGTCAAAAGACTTTGGGAATCATGATCTCACAGTCCACATACTCATCATACATGCTCAGGAGATTCCACATAGAATACTATAAGGAAACCCCTTTTCCTTTCCTATATGGCATTAGGCTAGAGGAAGGTGGATCTACACCTTTGGTAGAAAACACTCTACATAGACATCATATTGGGAGCCTTCTATATCTCACACATTCGAGACCAGACATATCCTATGCTGTGAGTGCTACTTCTAGGTACATGCAGAACCCAGATGAGCTGCATTGGAAGGCAACACAGAGGATCTTGCACTATGTGCAAGGTACTAGAGATTATGGGATTCATTATGCAGCTGGTGCACAACTTGATCTCATAGGCTTCATAGATTCAGACTGGGAAGGAGATGGGAATGATAGGAAATACACTTTAGGATTTGTGTTTATGATCGGCTCTGGGCCAATTTGTTGGTCCAACAAGAAGCAAGAAGCACTTGGACTCTCTTTAGCAGAGGAAGAGTATCTAGGAGCTATGAATGCAAATATTCAGGCAGTTTGGCTATATGGCATGTTGACAAAATTTGGGTTTCACACTTCATGTTCAGTGGACATTTATTGTGACAACCAGCGCACCATAAAATTTCCAATGATCCAGTTCAAAAGAAAAGAACAAAGTACATTGAATTTCACATGCACTATATTTGGGAACTAGTGCCTGAAAAAACTATCACACCGCATCATTGTCATACAGAGGATCAGATTGCAAAAATTTTCACCAATTCTTTTACTGAAAAGACATTTTCCTTTCTCAGGTCTCTTTTAGGTGTAAAGGATTGATTCATTGTTCCTGTTCCTGCTTTTTTTGGGGGGGGAGGGGGGGAGATGGGGGTTCCCATGAGATTTTCCCCTATTTCCTTGGTTTATTAAGCAATTTTTTTAAAGTCTTTTAGATTTGTATATGGCTGAATTTTGTCCTTGTTTCCAGGGCCCACAGTTGTCAAAGTTAATATTATGGGGGGGTTTTAGGATTTATAATCCTCCCTTGTCCAAACTAGTATATTATATTATATTTTCCTAACTTGGGAGTCATATAGTTATTATTGGGTCCACTAGTACCATTGGGTTCACTTGGCCTAATGGGGCCACATGTACCAATCACTAGAGTGTGGGGAACATAGATAGAGGTTAACTGTAACTGATTACACATTCATACATCAGTCTATGCACCTCCTAGACCAATCCCTACAATTTAGGAGCCACTGGGCGTGCTGGCACCAACCTCCTTTAGTTGTTGACAGTCGATGACTAGTCAAGCTTAGTTATGCTTCAGTTACATTTAGTTAGGTATCCTCCAGTTCAGTTAGCGCTAGTATTGCATGGATGCATGTGGAAGGCACCCATTCTCACCTACCACCTCAGTTAGGCCAGTTTAACTGATTGAGAGGCTGGATGAGACAACTGGAGCTTAGCTATTAAGCTCTAATAGTGATTTAGACACTTTGATTTAGCCATGCAGTCAGATTGAGCTCGTGATTCAAATCCTATCCACATGATTCGAATTCTCCTTTATGTAACACTGTTGTATACTGTTGGGATTAAATGAATTTTATATTGTAAATTTATTGAGCAATACTTGTTTGTTTCCTGTGAGATTTGTTTTGTTCAGTGGGTATTATTCATTCCTTTTACACCGCATAATAATTAATTCTAATGGCACTCATTTCCTGAATATCAATGGCACATTAATTATAATATCCACAATTCAACTTTTCATAGTAGACTCTATCTTGTTTAATGTTTCTGAAGAAAAAATTACAGAATCTCTTTTGGAGAAAACTGGGAAGTTGTATGAGACTAAATCAACAAAAAAAAGGTTTACCCGAAAAATTAATTTTTCAATCGAGGATGAAGGAGGGTTCAACTATGTCATATAATCTAAACAAGTTTAATACCATAATCAACAAAATTCTATTGGTTGACGTAAAGGTGAAGGATGAGGAAATGGAAACCATTTTACTATGTTCCCTCCTAGATACCTAGGATCATATGGTGGTGTCCATCACCAACTCATCATTGAGAACTTTGAAATTTTATTATGTGGTAGTTTATTTATTGGGAGAAGTTAAGAAAAAAATCACAATCTAGATCCCTCTACTAGTGAAGACTTATCTGTGAGAGGGAGATCTAGCGAAAGGGGTCAACAAGGGAGACCACATTCTAGATCCAAGTCCATAGGAAGCAAGAAAAGGTGGTGTTTGAATTGTGGGAAACCAAGTCACTTGAAGAATAATTGTTGGTATCTAAAGAAGGAAAATAAGGATGAAAATATAGACCAATTATTAGTTGAAGCAAGTACAATAGATTCAAAAGAGACAACAATATGTGAGGATTTTTGTCTCAGTAACAACATATATCTATTATATGTTTGGGTTTGTACTCAGGTGCATCTTTCCACATATCTCCACATAGATACTGGTTTGTCAAATACTATCCTTATAATGGTAGAATAGTCTACCTGGATGATTATCATTATTCACAAGTTGTTGGAAGAGGGGATATAATTAAGATCAAGCTAGATGATGGTAGAGAAAGGAAGTTGTGTGATGTATGACATGTACAATATCTAAAGAAGAATCCTTTCTCACTCAAGATGATGGATAAACTGTGGTATTCTACTACCTTTGTTGACATTCAATGAAAAATTATCAAACGATCCCTCATGGTAACAATATGAGAATCATATGGGACCCTGTATTGTTTATTTGGTGATACACTGACAAATCATGCAGCAAAAACAAACCTAGGGAATGTTCTGGATGCAACGATGTTATGGAATCTACGACTTGGACATATGAGTGAAAAAAAGTTTTGAAAATTTTGCATGATTGAGGTATGCATTATGGTATTATGTCTTGTGATTTAGACTTGTGTGAGCATTGAATTTTGGTAAACAAAAGAGAGTTTGGTTTATAGCAGTATTTAATAAAAGTTTTTATCCATATTTGTAACTTATTCATTTTAATATATTTGGACAAGACCCCGCTCTATCCATAAATTGTGCTAGATATTTTCTAATGTTGATAGATGATTATTCTAGAAGAATGTGGGTGCATTTTCTTAAAAGTAAGGGAGAATCCTTTGAGAAATTTAAAGAGTTCAAGGAACGAGTAGCGAAAAGTTTTGGCAGACCTATTTTATGTCTTAGATATGATATTGGAGGAGAATATTGCTGTAAGGAATTTGATAAAATTTTCATGTAGGAAGGAATTAAGCACCAGAAGATTGTTGCATACACACCACAAAAATATGACGTGCTTGAGTGGATGAATCACAAAATCATGGAATGTTTAAGAAGCATGGTTAGTGTATATGGGTTGGATAATGGATTCTAAACGGTGGATATTAATACATCTACGTATCTAATTAAAATACTACCTACAAATGCATTGGATGAAAAGATTCCAGAGGAGGTTTGGTGTGGTAATCTAGTTAATTACTCTCATTTGTGTATTTTTTATTTGATACATTTGCTCATGTGCCTGAAAAAAACAAGTCCAATATTCACCCAAAGTTAAGGAAAATATTTCTTCTCCATTAAGATAATACATTAAAGGGGTATAGATTGTGGGATCTTACTAACCACAAGATAATGGTTATCCAAAATGTTACTTTTAATGAAAAATACATGCAAAGGAAGGCGGTACAACAAACACCTAATATTATACTAGTTGATGTAGAAATGAGTGAATATGAAAATGAATCTTTTGATTAGAATGAAGAACACAAATCTCAACAACGACAACTTGGAATATCTACATGTTCCAAGAGCTGTCCAAAAAGGTAGTTTCATGATTTTCAGTCTTCTTTTGCTTTATTAACTGATGATGGTGAACCTATTTCATTTCAGGAAGCTATATGATTTGATAATGTGGATAAATGGAGGAAAGCCATGGATGAAGGAATGAGAGCATTACAAATAATGAAATATGGGAACTAGTTTTAGACATTGCATTGTGTGATATGTATGGTTACCCATTTATATGAAATTTATTCCAATCAAATCCAAAGGGATTATTTCATTTCGATGTACATGTTTTCTATTTTAAACCATTTCCTAGTAATGATTCATCAAGTGTTCAATTCTTGTTAATTGATAATAGTTTATGGTTTCTTTGTTATGTGCATAAACTACCTATTAATCTATAGCTAAATATTTTCTTATGCTTTCATAGATAGTCTCGTCATTGGGACATAGATCTCAAATATTTGTAATATCTCTTATTTATATTATACTAGTCATATATCCTGCAAATTAGTGTAATATGTCTTTTTATTCCTATATGGTTTATACCTAGCCTATAGTTTGTCTTTCAAGCATAAGTATGTTTATACAAATATATGTATGCAGAGATAATAACCTAGGTTTTATTTCTTTAATTGTTTGCATGCATTATCTACCCATAGTTAATGATTTGATAGCTTTGCATGAAGTGAGTAGGATACTTTGTTTTGTCACTCTATTATCTTTAAAGGTTTGTAGGATTGGTCATATATAAGCCTATTCACATATGTATATATTTCTTTATCATTATAGTGTAGGTATAATATTACCTTTCAATTTATCTATTAAGAATATCCTTTTTAATTTATTAGGGACTTCTTCCCATACCCACACAAGGTTTATGAACTTACACCATACTATTATTATTATTATTATTAATCCATACAAATTTATGTGTTGTATATTCATCACCTTGCAAGTAGGTCATGATCTACTTAGTTTAATTAATATTCCTAAATTATAACCATAAGGAAACCATAATATTTACAAATATTTATATCATGGAGTTAAAATTTTTTAGGAGATGAAGCCAATATCCATATCTTCAATATCTTTCATATAGAGTTCTTGAATAGCACCACGTGTTGCATGTATACATCGGGTGCATGAGGTGGGGGTTTTGGGGATGGAGCACCTCGAGATAAAATTTGTAAACCATTATAGAATATTTTGGTTCATTCTGGGACCCTCATACTTATTGTGTATAAGGGGAGTTCACCAAAAATTGTAACACAAGAGAGATAGAAGAAATAATTGTAAGTCTTTTCCTGAGTAGTAATAAAATATTGTAGATTCCATTGCCCTGGTGGTTTTACCAACATATAGAATGGTTTCCATATAATTATCATGTTCTATTGTTATTGTTGTTTTCTTATGTTTTTATTTATTTACTAACATTTGGTATCATAGCTAGAAAACTCACATGCATAGGGTTTTCTACAAGTAGGAGATGCAATAATGGCAGGAGATTTAACCAAGTTCAACATGGATAAGTTTGACAGAAATAATCTCTCCCTATGAAAGATGAAGGTGGAGAATTTGCTGGTTCAAAATAACAAATCCCTAGCCTTGAAAGAAGTTACTAAGAAACTGAGCAATATGACAGAAAAGGACTGGATAAATATTGATATATTCGATGGTTTCTAGTGTTAGGAATTATAATCCTCCCTTGTCCAAACTAGTCTATTATATTATATTTTACTAAATTAGGAGTTGTATAGTTATTATTGGGTCCACTAGTGCCATTGGGTCAACTTTTCCTAATGGGTCCACATGTACCAGTCACTAGAGTGTGGGGAACATAGATAGAGGATAACTACAACTGATTACACATTGATGAATCAGTCTATGTGCCTCCTAGACCAATTCCTACAATTTAGGAGCCACTAGGATTGTTTGCACCAACCTCCTTGAATTGTTGGAAGTTGGTAACTAGTCAAGCTTAGTTATGCTTCAATTACATTCAGTTAGATATCCTCCAATTCAGTTAGTGCCAGTTTTTCATGGATACATGTGGGAAGTTGCCTATTCTCACCTACATCTCACCTACCAACTCAATTAGACTAGTTTAACTGATTAGAGCTGATTGAGATACTAGATTAGACAATCGGATCTTAGCTAGTCAGCTCCAATAGTGATTTAGACACTTGTAGTTATCCATGCAATCAGATTGAGTTGGTGATTCAAATCCTATCCACATGATTTAGTGGGTATTATTCATTCATTTTACACTACATAATAATTAAATCTAATGGAACTCATTTCCTGAAGATCAATGGCAGTACATTAATTCTAATATGGTATTAGAGCCTCCTTGGGAAAGTTTCAATCCTATCTACTCTCCATTGAACACCAGAAGCAGTTGGGTTTCCATAGAAGTCCCGCAAAGAGTGCCTTGCTTCCTCTGAATTCAGTTAGAGTGGTGGTGCGAGCGTGATGGACCCTGGAAAAGTGTACATGTCGAGAAAGAAGGCTTGATTCTTACATAGTGTGAATTGGTTTTGTTTTTGCATTGTTTTATTATAGGTGCTACGTAGATTGATTGAAGAAACTGACTGATTGGAAGGAGAATTGATGGAAATCAATCTTTCTTACCCCAGATCCTAACACCCTTCACCTATGTTGATTGGAGGGCAGATATGCAAGTATCCTTGTACAAGCTTGGCTTGTACAAGATTACAATGGGATGATAGACTAAACCTCATCATCTTGCTGAGAAGAACATGTTCTTGAACCGATTGGATGAAGCCTTCATCTTCCTTTGTGATCACATATCCAGAGACCTCCTCTTTCACCTTGAGGGATTGAGGACTCCCAAAGAAGCTTGAGAGAAGCTAGAAGTATTGTTTTGCAAGAAAGATGATATTCGGGGACACATTCTAGAGAACGAGCTAATATTATTGTAGCCCAACAATTTCGAGACCATACAACAATTTTTTACAAAATTCAAGTCTCTTGCACTACAATGTAAGAAGTGTGGAATAGAGAGAAAAGATGAGCATCTTGTGCTCTCCATACTCAAAAAACCTGGTTCTGAGTATTATGTATTTGTATCTACCTTCCATTACAGAAGATATTCCATCCCCAACTGGAAGAAGCTTGTACTTGATGGATTTTCCGAGTCCTTAATACAAGAGAAAGAAAAGTTGGTCCAGATGGGAGTCCTCCAAACTTCCAAAAACCAAGCTCTATTGGTGACAGAATATACCAATGGGAAAGATAAAGTAAGAAATAAGGGGAAGGATCCTAAAGCGTCTTATTCAAAGCCTAAAGAGAGTCAGAATCCTTCCGAAGGAGCTTTGGGCTTCAAGAACAAGAACAATTTTGAAAAGACAATGTGTTGCTATTGTGTGAGGGGTTTTCATCCTGAAAACCAGTGAATGAAGAAGCATGTGGACGAGTTGTTAGCTATCCTCAAGTGGAACAAAATTGCACTTCCAAAAAGAGCAAAGAATTCAAATGATGAGTAATTGACAGATATTCATGAAAGGTGTCATGCCTTGAAAGATGGCCTCTCTCGGTTGACAACCTACTTGATTGATTTTGGAGAATCCAACCACATGATTTCCTCCATGGATTCCTTCACCACTCTCAAAATCACACGAGGGACTACTATTCATATGGGTGATGACTCCCAAATTCCAGCAGTAGGAAGAGGTTCCATTAAAATCTAGCATGGTGAGTTTAAAAATGTTCTCTATGTTCCCTTTCTTGCAGTTAATCTATTGTATGTATACCAAATGACTCACACTGGCTCACCAAAGCAAGTGGTATTTGGCCCCGACTCAATAGAAATCACATAAATCTCAACTGGGAAGACTATAGTGAAAGGAAATATAGATCATGCCTCCAAGGCATATGATTTCTCTCATTTCATGCCATACTCAGATCCGGTACAACCACATCTTCCATTCAAAGAATATAAAGGTATCAAAACTCCTTTACTTCTTATTGCAGATACATATTTATTGTCTAACACTTCAGATTCAGATTCAAAAGAAGAGGAATACCAGCATGATTCAGATATTGAGTTTACACCTCAAAGAGATCTAGATCTAGATCCAACATCTACCTCATCTCATCAACCTAAATGGGCTCAGCAGCTCATTGAAGCAATTGGGGATGGTGTTGGTGATCCAGATGATAATAGAAGAACAATGTCCCAGTATCAAAAATAGAATGTTACATTGTCCCACATAGATCCATTTCTCCCTAAGAGGTGCTTCATGATGTTGGGATCATATCCTCAAACATTTAAGGAATCTTTCCATGATCCTAGATGGTAGGAAGCTATGGATGAGGAATTTGATTCGCTACATGACAATAAAACTTGGGAACTTGTCTCCTTACATCGAAGGAATCTTGTTTAGTGCAAATGGGTCTACAAGACCAAGATAGCCTCTGATGGAACCACAACCAAGTACAAGGCTCATTTAGTGGACAAAGGATACTCTCAGGTTCAAGGATTGGACTATAATGAGACATTCGCTCGAGCAACTAGAATGGATTCCATCAGGATTTTCTTGGCAGTTACAGCTTCCAAGAGATGGTAGGTACATCACATGGATTTGAAAAGTTCCTTCCTCCAGGCTAATTGAAGGAGGAGATTTAAATGAAACAACCTGAGGGATTTATTTATGATCCTTCCTTAGTTTGTAGACTGAGGAAATCACTGTATGGACTCAAACAATCCTCAAGGGCATGGTACTCCAAAATGGATTCCTTCCTCGTGTCACAGAAATTTGAAAGATGTAAATCAGATTGCAATGTTTACATGCAGAAGAAAGAGGGATTCTTGCTATTGATTGTGCTTTATGTGGATGACTTTCTCATTACTAGCAGCTCTGTTGCTGGATTGAGAAGCATCAAGTAGGCCCCGAACAAAGCATTCACTATGACTAATATAGGACTGTTAAGACATGTCATTGGTATCGAGAGTCAAATTAAGTCAAAAGACTTTGGGAATCATGATCTCACAGTCCACATACTCATCATACATGCTCAGGAGATTCCACATAGAATACTATAAGGAAACCCCTTTTCCTTTCCTATATGGCATTAGGCTAGAGGAAGTTGGATCTACACCTTTCGTAGAAAACACTCTATATAGACAGCGTATTGGGAGCCTTATATATCTCACACATTCGAGACCAGACATATCCTATGCTGTGAGTGCTACTTCTAGGTACATGCAGAACCCAGATGAGCTGCATTGGAATGCAACACAGAGGATCTTGCACTATGTGCAAGGTACTAGAGATTATGGGATTCATTATGCAGCTAGTGCACAACTTGATCTCATAGGCTTCACAGATTCAGACTGGGAAGGAGATGGGAATGATAGGAAATCCACTTCAGGATTTGTGTTTATGATCGGATCTAGGCCAATTTGTTGGTCCAACAAGAAGCAAGAAGCACTTGGACTCTCTTTAGCAGAGGAAGAGTATCGAGGAGCTATGAATGCAACTATTCAGGCAGTTTGGCTATATGGCATGTTGATAAAATTTGGGTTTCACACTTCACCTTCAGTGGACATTTATTGTGACAACTAGAGCACCATAAAATTTCCAATGATCCATTTCAAAAGAAAAGAACAAAGTACATTGAATTTCACATGCACTATATTTTGGAACTAGTGCATGAAAAAACTATCACACCGCATCATTGTCATACAGAGGATCAGATTGCATAAATTTTCACCAATTCTTTTTTAGAAAAGACATTTTCCTTTCTTGGGTCTCTTTTAGGTGTAAAGGCTTGATTCATTGTTCCTGTTCCTGCTTTTTTTTGGGGGGGGGGCGGGGGAGGGGGGTTCCCATGAGATTTTCCCCTATTTCCTCGGTTTATTAAGCAATTTTTTTAAAGTCTTTTAGATTTGTATATGGCTGAATTTTGTCCTTGTTTCCAGGGCCCACACTTGTCCAAGTTAATATTATGGGGGGGGTTTTAGGATTTATAATCCTCCCTTGTCCAAACTAGTCTATTATATTATATTTTCCTAACTTGGGAGTCATATAGTTATTATTGGGTCCACTAGTACCATTGGGTCCACTTGGCCTAATGGGGCCACATGTACCAGTCACTAGAGTGTGGGGAACATAGATAGAGGTTAATTGTAACTGATTACACATTCATACATCATTCTATGCGCCTCCTAGACCAATCCCTACAATTTACGAGCCACTGGGCATGCTGGCACCAACCTCCTTCAGTTGTTGACAGTTGATGACTAGTCAAGCTTAGTTATGCTTCAGTTACATTTAGTTAGGTATCCTCCAATTTAGTAAGTGCCAGTGTTGCATGGATGCATGTGGGAAGGCGTCCATTCTCACCTACTTCTCAACTATCACCTCAGTTAGGCTAGTTTCACTGATTATAACTGATTGAGAGGCTGGATTAGACAACTGGAGCTTAGCTATTCAGCTCTAATAGTGTTTTAGACACTTTGATTTAGCCATGCAATCATATTGAGTTCGTGATTCAAATCCTATTCACATGATTCGAATTCTCCTTTATGTAACACTGTTGTATACTGCTGGGATTAAATGAATTTTATATTGTAAATTTATTGAACAATACTTGTTTGTTTCCTGTGAGATTTGTTTTGTTCAGTGGGTATTATTCATTCCTTTTACACTGCATCATAATTAATTCTAATGGCACTCATTTCCTGAATATCAATGGCACATTAATTATAATATCCACAATTCAACTTTTCATAGTAGACTCTATCTTGTTTAATGTTTCCGAAGAAAAAATTACAGAATCTCTTTTGGGGAAAATTGGGAAGTTGTATGAGACTAAATCAACAAAAAAAAGGTTTTCCTGAAAAAATAATTTTTCAATCGAGGATGAAGGAGGGTTCAACTATGTCATATAATCTAAACAATTTTAATACCATAATCAACAAAATTATATTGGTTGACGTAAAGGTGAAGGATGAGGAAATGGAAACCATTTTACTATGTTCCCTCCTAGATACCTAGGATCATATGGTGGTGACCATCACCAACTCATCATTGAGAACTTTGAAATTTTATTATGTGGTAGTTTATTTATTGGGAGAAGTTAAGAAAAAAATCACAATCTAGATCCCTCTACTAGTGAAGACTTATCTGTGAGAGGGAGATCTAGCGAAAGGGGTCAACAAGGGAGACCACATTCTAGATCCAAGTCCATAGGAAGCAAGAAAAGGTGGTGTTCGAATTGTGGGAAACAAAGTGACTTGAAGAATAATTGTTGGTATCTAAAGAAGGAAAAGAAGGATGAAAATATAGACCAATTATTAGTTGAAGCAAGTACAATAGATTCAAAAGAGACAACAACATGTGAGGATTTTTGTCTCAGTAACAACATATATCTATTATATGTTTGGGTTTGTACTCAGGTGCATCTTTCCACATATCTCCACATAGATACTGGTTTGTCAAATATTATCCTTATAATCTTAGAATAGTCTACCTAGATGATTATCATTATTCACAATTTGTTGGAAGAGGGGATATAATTAAGATCAAGCTAGATGATGGTAGAGAAAGGAAGTTGTGTGATGTATGACATGTACAATATCTAAATAAGAATCCTTTCTCACTCAAGATGATGGATAAACTATGGTATTCTACTACCTTTGTTGACATTCAATGAAAAATTACCAAACGATCCCTCATGGTAACAATATGAGAATCATATGGGACCCTGTATTGTTTATTTGGTGATACACTGGCAAATCATGCAGCAAAAACAAACCTAGGGAATGTTCTGGATGCAACGATGTTATGGAATCCACGACTTGGACATATGAGTGAAAAAAGTTTTGAAAATTTTTCATGATTGAGGTATGCATTATGGTATTACGTCTTGTGATTTAGACTTGTGTGAGCATTGAATTTTGGTAAACAAAAGAGAGTTTGGTTTATAGCAGTATTTAATAAAAAAAATTATCCATATTTGTAACTTATTCATTTTAATATATTTGGACAAGACCCCACTCTATCCATAAATGGTCCTAGATATTTTCGAATGTTTATAGATGATTATTCTAGAAGAATGTGGGTGCATTTTCTTAAAAGTAAGGGAGAATCCTTTGAGAAATTTAAAGAGTTCAAGGAACGAGCAGTGAAAAGTTTTGGCACACCTATTTTATGTCTTATATATGATATTGGAGGAGAATATTGCTGCAAGTAATTTGATAAAATTTTCATGTAGGAAGGAATTAAGCACCAGAAGATTGTTGCATACACACCACAAAAATATGGCGTGCTTGAGTAGATGAACCACACAATCATGGAATGTTTAAGAAGCATGGTTAGTGTATATGGGTTGGATAATGGATTCTAAATGGTGGATATTAATACATCTACGTATTTGATTAAAATACTACCTACAACTGCATTGGATGAAAAGATTCCAGAGGAGGTTTGGTGTGGTAATCTAGTTAATTACTCTCATTTGTGTATTTTTTATTTGATGCATTTGCTCATGTGCCTAAAAAAAACAAGTCCAATATTCACCCAAAGTTAAGGGAAATATTTCTTCTCCATTAAGATAATACATTAAAGGGGTATAGATTGTGGGATCTTACTAACCACAAGATAATGGTTATCCAAAATGTTACTTTTAATGAAAAATACATGCAAAGGAAGGAGGTACAACAAACACCTAATATTATACTAGTTGATGTAGAAATGAGTGAATATGAAAATGAATCTTTTGATTAGAATGAAGAACGCAAATATCAACAACCACAACTTGGAATATCTACATGTCCCAAGAGCTGTCCAGAAAGGTAGTTTCATGATTTTCAGTCTTGTTTTTCTTTATTAACTGATGATGGTGAACCTATTTCATTTCAGGAAGCTATATGATTTGATAATGTGGATAAATGGAGGAAAGCCATGGATGAAGGAATGAGAGCATTACAAATAATGAAATATGGGAACTAGTGGATATCCCACCAAGAAGAAAACTTGTTGGAAATATTTGGGTGTATAAAGTGAAGAAAAGCAATGATGGGTTTCTGTGGGCTTATAAATCTCACATGGTAGAAAAAAGGTTATGTGTAGAAGTTAGGTATATATATTAATTAAATATTCTCTCCGGTTGTGAAGCTTACTAATGGAAAGGTTTTACTTGCACTTGTAGCAACACATGATTTATAGTTGAAACAACTGGATGTAAAAACTACTATCCTGCATGGTGATGTTGATGAATAAATTTATATTGATAAACTTGAGGGATATAAAGAAAGAGGAATACAACATTTGGTTTGAAAACTCAATAAATATTTGTGCATATTGAAATAGGCACGAAGGATGTGGTACATGAAATTTGACACCTTCATGAAGAGCCAAGGTTTTAGTAGAAGTGAAGCTAACCATTGTTCATATTATAAAATGTTTGACGAAGGACGTTTTACTATCTTATTGTTGTGTGTTGATGATATGCTGGTTGCAAACCAAAACATGAAGAAAATCATTAATCTAACAACTCTATTGGATAGGAAATTTGAAATGAAGGATTTAGGAGAAGAAACTCAAATTCTAGGGATGAAGATACACATGGAAATAATAGGTAGGAAGATCTATTTAATTAAAAATTTATATATAGAAAATATTGTGTAGTAATTCAATATGCAGAATGAAAAACCAGTTAGTACCCCACTTTCTGAAAATTTCAAGTTATCTTCCAAACAATGTCCTAGCATAGAAGCAGAGAAGACAAGCATGTCTTTTGTACCATATTCATCAATGGTAGGGAGCCTCATTTTCGCCCTGGTAAGCACCAAACCAGATATTTCTCAAGCAGTAGGAGTTGTTATCTTGTTCATGGATAATCTTGGTAAGAAGTATTGGAATGTTGTGAAGTGGATAATCAAGTATTTAAAGGGCACTTCAGATGCTACTAATTGCTATAGTTCAACAATTTTACAAGTTAAAGGTTTTGTAGATTCTGATTTTGATGGAGATAGAGATAGATGGAAGTCTACTACATGATATACATTCATTCTTGTTGGTGGACATATAAGCTATAAATTTAAGTTGTAGGCAATGGTGTATTTATCAACCATTGAAGTAGAAAATGTGGCAAGAATTGAGGAAAGTAAAGAGGAAATATGGATAGAATGACTGATGGATTAATTCAAGATGATGCAAGGGAGGATTACTTTGCATTAGGACAGACAAAGTTCTATTCAATTAGAGAATATTCCATCATTTCATGATCGCACAAAGCATATTGAAATTAAGTACCATTTCATAAAGAAATTTGTGGTAGAAGATAGGATCCCGTTGGAAAAAATTGATACTGATGAGAATTAAACAAATATTCTTACAAATATGGTCATGAAAGAAACATTTGAATGGTTCAAAAATTATTTGGGATTGATGAAAATGTGATGAAGGAAGCATTGGGAAATGACACCCGGGTGGAAAAAAATTGGAAACGAACCTTCTGTATATTGAATTCAAGTGGGAGAGTGTTAGGATATTAAACCAATATCCAAATCTCCAATATCCATCATGTAGATCTCTTGAATATCCCCATGCAATGCACGTATGTTCCAGGAACATGGGGGGCATATAGGGGGGAGGGAATCCAGTCTTTGAGGGTTTGGTGGTGGAGCCCTCAAGGTGAAAATTTCTAGACCCTTATAGGATATTTTGGTTCCTTCTTGAACCCTCAAAGATTTATAGGTGAATACTTATAGGTGAAGAAATTTGCAACTTGTAAGTAGTTTGGTTCATTCTCAAACCCTCAAAGCATTGTAAGTATTTTTCCAAGTAATAATAAAATATCAAAGCTTCCATTTACATGTGGTTTTACCTTCATATAGTAGGGTTTCCAATTCAATATCGTGTTCTATTGTTATTGTTGTTTTCTTCAGTTCTTATATATTTTTAATAGCAATTGAGATTTATAATTTTCCCCTCCTAATGAATGTTTCTTATGGTTTTCATTCACTTACTAATCCAATCAAATATACTTTAAATTAATCTAACAATAGCCACATATATCTAAATTCATAAAATCAGCATGTATTTAAACCAACATATAATTTTTGTTCTAAATAACATATAATCAATAGGTCTTAACAATTAAAACCTGTGCAGAGAAGTAAAGCATACAGATTCTTTTAAGAAAAATAGAGATCACAACACATCATTCACACATAAACATAGAGATTTACCCTGGAAACCCTTTCGGGAAAACCAGAAAACCTTGGAGCCACACCTCCTATTTTCTCTTCATTACATTATGAAATACTCACAATACAAAATATAGGTATTCCGCAACATCCAAATACCCTAATACGTTAACCTGGATTAGAAAAAGACTCTAATCCCTTAACCGGGATTAAGTTACATATTTTTAGACAAATTCTAAAAATAGCCACAAACAACTATAAATAGCCATAAAATCTATAAATAGCCTTTGGGATCACCGAGATGCAGCGCTGACATGCACACCTCCCCTCCATACGCACATGCAAAGAATATAACATATACCCAACAAGACCAACATTTAATAGAACTAAAATAGTTCTCATAAATATTCAATAGTAATAAGGAAGGAGTACAAAGATTGATACTTATATTTTCATCTTGTAATCCTCCAATATGCCAAAGGAGTAGTCTCGAATGATCCATTCATTGATTAGAAAGAGCACCTTTTCTTTATACCCTTATAATCACCCCCAACCCAAGCCATAGCCTTCTAAGGGTTAAGCTAAACATGTAATCTTTCACCAATTATGGAATCCAATCCACAATTCTATACAACACTAACTTGGTCCTCAGTAATTAGGAGACACAGCCTTAGCTATTCACTTAATAGATTTCTCATTGCTCGAAGTAGTGAAAGCATCAAATGGGTTACCGTGTATGTTACTATGTTAGTCTAATAAATATTTTCCCGACCTTCCCTAGGTTCCAAGATAGGAAAACCTTGTCAACCAAAACAAATAATATTTCCAAGCAAAATAGGTAAATATTTCCAACTTGTTGTAGCTGCAACTATTTCCCCAAAATTTTTAATTCTAAGGCCCCCCTTTTTTATTTGTTTTTCTTCAAACTAGCCTTGGAGTATTTTATTATTACCAAATTTTCCCTGAGTTTAGAAAATTTTCTTTAAAAACGTGGTCTTTTTACTTTTTGGTATCGGATGATTAATCAACTATTCTTCCGATATCGGAAGCGTAGTGGACTAGCCTTTCGACATTGTGGAAGCAAAATCATCTAGCTTGCCGAGTGCCTTTGGAAGCTTTCACTGATGCATCGGAGTTTATTTTGATTTATCCTCGGACCTTGTTTGCCGGAGTTTCGGTTCCTTAGTGATGGACGTGTCCGATGAAGTGGATGTTCCTTCACCTTTCCATTTCCGATATTCGATTATTTCTTTTTTTCACTGTCGAGTTGCTTGACCGAAATAAGCCAGAGTTGTAGTGTTTATCTCGCCCAATGTTGCGGAGGGCTAGTCCTGAAATGATTTGAAAGCATTATGTTTTCTCTACCGATTCTAAAGAATCTAACTCAGTCAAGGTCTGAAACCCATTTCCCAAAGTAATCACTGGGATGGTAGAGCTGTCTATAGCCGACGTTGCAGAAGGATAGTAGTAAGTGGTTCCGAAAATAGTTGACAGTGCTTTCGACGTCCGATATTGTTTTAATGATATAGTTCCAGGTCTTTAGTTATTTTCGCGTTGGCTATTGCGGATATCCTCCGGACTATTTTGCCGATGGTTTTAATTTTTGCCCGCAGATGGTTTTCTCGTCTGGTCAAAGGTTATATATATGTGTTATATGTTTCCATATGACTTGTTGTATTGCACTGTCAAAATTGTTCATAGTTGTGCACGCGCATCTGTCAAGACCTTGTTCGCCCTGCTATGCACCCGTGGAGTTTTTTGTCTCGTCCAATCATTCGCATCGCTACTACCAGGTAGGTTTACCCGTGGCCTTGTTACTTTGGGTGTTGTTGGTTGATTTTGAATCATTTAGAGGATGGACATTAGGTTTTCCTCATAGGGGGTTAGGGTTTTTTCCTTCCTTTCATTTTTCTTGTGAACATTTTAATTCATTAAGGGCATAGCTCGTTACTTGAGTTTTCTTTTCATGGGAGGTTGAGTCTGTCTGTCGTCAAGCGTTATGTATGCACCTGCGTTTCTTAAGCGGGGTTGTAGGAAATGGTGCAGATAGGCATTTCACCATCTGCACCACCCTATTTGTAGACATTTTATGGTTGGCTGAAGGTTAAGAAGCAATATTCCCTATAGCTACAGTTTCCCATGGGATTCAGGAGGGCGCTCAGTTGATTAGGGGTTTTTCGAAGCAGTTTTTCGCACAGGGTTTAGGAAGTTCAATAGAGCTTTATTTGAGTTTGGGATTTGTTGTTGAGATTTAGCAGTGGAATAAGCTCGGTGTAAATTAAAATGCTTGTATTAGTTGAAGGATACTAGGGTTTTGAGACAAGTAAAGCTAGGGTTGTTTGAAAGAAGCAGCATTGTTATTGGTTTTTCAGTCTTAAATTCCACATTCATAAAGACTATGTTTTTGACATAAATCTTTCATCATGCATGTCAAAGAGGTGAATAGATCTGTATATTTTCTTGTTTATTACTATTCAAATTGCTAGAGTTAGTTAGACTAAAACATGTTGCATGATTGTTACAGGTCAATTGCCATTATGGAAACATGCCAAAGAGACAGAAGAAGAAATCCCCAATGGCTGAAGAGGAGCTTGAGGTAGAAATAATAACCAAGGTAGAATTCATCTATGAAGACATGAAAGCCACAACTGGAGTAAAACCACATTACAAATGGGGAGAAATTTTTAGAATGATCTCAAACCAGAATGTCCTTAATGCTAGGTTTGAAGAAATGACAATTTATGTTAACATTGAAGAGTCAGCTTTGATGAAAGTGGCCAGTAGGCTTGAATTTTTTCCATGCTCAGAAGTAATAGGTTGGAATCTACCTAGGGCATATGTGACGAGAATGATATTAGAAAATACTGCAAAGCAAGGCTATGCTGCATATAGCCTTCCCTATGTGTCTATGGCATACCATCTACCCACACCACAGGCCTATCTAACAAAAAGTTGGTTAAAGGAGGTAGGTCTGGACCTGGTAGAGAAGGTAAAGAAGATGATGATCCCAGGGAATAATTTCAGAACCATACCTTCAAGAGAATATGATACCTCTACTCTTCGTGCTCCTTACAGGTTTATTGCCTTGATGCTTAACAAGATTTTTGGTAGAGCAAATGGGAAAAGTTTCAAGATTGGTTGGATACCGGACATATTTTTTGTTGATACATAAGGAACTATCTTCAATTGGGCTAGTATCGTGTCAAACAATATTTCATCATGTATAAGTGCATCCTTGGGAGGAGTATCACATAAGAAATATGAATTATACATGATTTCTATTCCAATTGATTACATATTGTGCACTCAGGCTTTCCCTGCTTTAAAGTGCAATTAGGAGAAAGACAAAACCCCAGTATACACAACTTATAAATTGTTTTGGGCACACAAGTATTACAGTCACTATAGGGATATTTGTGAGCATTTCATTATGCCCCTATATACTTTGATTTTCCTAACAGAATGTAATTGCATGTCCAAGGAATCATTTAAGGTCATACAAGAATTCAGGAGTTATTATCTGACAGAGGATGGGTTGTATGTGAGGATGTATGGGGGTTCGAGAGATCCTTCTCTACTCCCAAAATATGCTACAGATTATGTACTCCACAAGGAGGCCATCAGACAGTTGTACATTGATGGAGTAGGAAATTTTTTGTTTGAACATAAAAAGACAGTGTACCTTGCAGTACCCTTCTTCATTGGAAACTATAAGTTTTCAAGGGTAAAGCAGGAAGTGGAGTTTGTTAAAGAATTAGAATATTTTCACTTTGGAGAAATGAACTTTCACAGAAATGACTCTGAAAATAAGGTAGCTGATTATTGTAAAGAAATAGGAGTTCATTTTGAGTACACTGACTTCTGGGACAAGGATGAGGAAACCTTCCACAATGCAAAGAACATAACAGCCCTTAAGAAAAGGCTCAAACAAAAGATAACAACTATGGGTGGAAAGGGCAAAGTTGCAGAGAAAGCTAAGTAGCTATAAGAGGAACAGGCTAAGAAAAGAGAAGATGATGCTGACAGATTGGTACAAGAAGTAGAAAATTGGTTGAGGATTGAAGAAGAAGAAAAGAAACAAGCCGCTGAAGAAGCAACTAAGAAGGAAGAAGAAGAAAAGTAAAGAAAAGAAGAAGTTGAGATAAAGAAGAAACAGACAGAAAGTGAGGGCTTCAGGTTAACAGAAACCCAAAAGGAAAAGCAACCCACAGAGCAAGTTGATGTACAAGAATTATAAGATCCTACAGATCAAGAATAAGGACAGTCTAATCTTGATCCCTTGGAGCCTATTGTTCCTTATGGCAGTATGTTAGGAGAAGTTTCAATTTCTGAATTTGATTTGATTCCTTTCATGCCTATCAAAGGGGAGGAAATACCTGATTTTAATACTATATTCTATGACAAAGAAAAGAAGAGGATTGTTAAGAGGACTGAGAAAAAGATAGATACTGGAGGAAATCCCGGGAAGATGGTGACAAAAAAAACAATAGTACATGGTACTCATAAGGATCCACGGTTAATAGCAAGGGATGGGGTAGCTTTAACCTTAGAAAATGAAGACAACATGGATAGGATCATGACTGATCTGGAGCAGTCACAGAAGAATGCAGCTCAGCTGAAGGAAACCTTGAAGAAAGAAAGGGATGAAAGCAGGAAGCTAAAGAGAAAATATGAAGACATGATAGGTGAATTCAAGGTCTCAAGGAAAAAATGCCAAACTCTGCAAGCAGATAAGGATGCTTTAGCAATATCTGCAGAAAATACAGAGAAGAATTCTCAAGTTGCCTTGGTAGAGTTACAAAAGCTACAGCTGGAGCATTAGAATTTAAAGGCTGAGAAATATAATCTTCATCTATCATTTGGAAAATTAAATGAGGAAAAGAACAAGTTGGAAAGAAAAGTTACTGAGCCAAGAATAAAGAAGGCTACTGCAGAAGATAAGGAGAAGCAATATCAGACGCAGATAGCAGCTTTAGAAGAACATAAGAATTCATTTACAGCATCGCTAAAGAGTGATATGGAGCATAAAGATGACATCTGACCCTTAAAGGACCATGTTCTGATGCTTAGGAAAAATATCCATTAGATACAACTATAGATAGAAGATGAAAGATGTAAAGTTTTACAGATAGACACCAGGTTGGAAGAGATTGTAAGTACCACTATGTATTTTCTAGATAGGACTCAGGATATATTGGAAATTCTAAAGGGAAGAATGGTCTGGGTAGAAACCAATAAAGAATCTCCTGTAGACCTATTCGTCAAATATCAACAAACATTGAAGCAAGATTACGAGTTAATGGAATTCGCTAGTAATGTCGCAGAAGAGTTTAAAAAGACAGTGAAGAAGAGAAAGACTGCTTGTGCCGAATTCTACAGGAGAGTGCTCTTCACATATAATTGGTGTCAGAATTCTGTTGAGAAGAGGTTGGAGGTGCTACCTGAACATGAACTATTTTTAAAGAATTTACAGGATAGATACAAAGAGGATGAACAAGCAATCCAATAGGTCAAGGATTTGGATGAATGGATATTAAAAAATGAAGTAGCACATGCAACCATGAGCATACACTTGTTGGAGCACCAGATGCACCTGATTCCCGCTAGAATAGAGGGTGTGAAGACCCAAGCTTCCGAGTATGAGATTAACATTCGATTCCTTAAGCCTTATGGGTTTGAAAGCACAGCAGCAGATGCTAATGCATGGAAAAAGTTCACAAATGAGCAAGTTGGGCCTTCCCAGTGAAATGTTTTAGGAATATTGATTAATAATGTAATATATTATATTAATTTTTTTGTACAAGCTACAGGACAAATTTTTGTAAAGGAAAGGTTGGGGAAGCCCAAGAGGCAATGAGGGGCATCCCAAGAGTTTTTTTGCTTTTTGTATAAGTATAGGATATTTTTAGATAGAGAGGGACCTTTTTTCAGACTATTTTGAGGAATTTTATTTTAAGAAGAACTATTTCATTTTACAATAAAGAGTTACATGTTTTCAGTTGGAGAAATTTTTGTGGAGTTTCAAATGTTTGCCATGGGCTGGTTGGATGTGAACTATTTCTTTTTCAGCTTGTTTCCATGAGTTGTGAGATCATTCTAACCTGTTGAATTCTTTCATGTTATGAATGTGCTCCTATTTATTTTGTGAAATTTCCACATTGAGTAATGAATGTTTTAATTAACAATGAGCTATCTTGTTGTTCATCTTTCTATTTATATTCATGTGTTCAGGAATGTTAACAACTATCTGTGATTTTCTTTATGCATGCAATACAATACATTACTCATCATTTAATTATAGTTTTGCTACCTAGGGATAGGTTAGTGAGTCTTAGTTAGTTTCCTTTTATTTTTTGTGATTTAGAAGCGAGAGAGGTAATATGAGAGGTAAGAACATGCACATCATGTTGTGACCCTCCTCTTTATCTCTATCACCTGCATTTAGTTAAACACTTGCATATCATACTTAAACATTTAAAAAAAATATACACGGTGGACCGGGCAATAATCGGTAAAACACTTTAATCGTTACTTGAACTACGGTAGCCGGACCGTAAACCATATGGATTCCCCATACCAAACAATAACGAAATAATTGGGAATGTTTATTGGGGAGAATCCCTACTGCTTTTACCTGCGATTTTCCAGGCACCAACACAACAAAAAATGTAAAATACCTATTCGTATCTTTTAACCATTGAGACCATGGGGAACTCAAATTACATATCCAAATTCACCACTTATATCCAATTTATTTTTTTCATAAATTCATTTAGTGTAAAAGTAGAAACTAAATATACATGGTCACCCAAATGATCTTATGCATACATTATAATCTATAGGAAATTCAAGCCTGAAACAAACACACATGCCATACCAAGCAATTCCATGCATTTGTACCATTATAAAAAGTACTTGAACATTATATAAATAAATGTAAACCATATGAAAACATGGATATATTAATGGAAATATAATATACAATAAAACACTTGTCTTTTAATTATCCAATTGGTTGTAGGTGAAGGATGTTCCTCCCAACCATAGACTTTGTCAAGCCATGTATCTTTCTTTAAAAATACAGCCCCAAGCCAAGGCTATCAATCCATAAGGGAAAAACTCTTCCCAATACTACTCTACATAGCTAAATCTCTCATGCAACCCACTAGTGCAGAAACTCACCCCCCTTGACACACATGTCCCAATCCTTAATTCTCATTCCCCATCAACCTACACAATGCTAGGAAAACGATCCTTTCTTTGAGCTAATAGTGCCTTGGGTAGCTTCCAATTCCCTTCTAGTTCTCTAGCATATGATGGATAGGAAGTATTATAATTGAGACTACAAGGAATATGCTAAAAGTCATGTTCTTCTAATGCAACAATGTACAAAGTCAATGGCATGGAAGGTTCAAATTCACCAACGATATATCAGTTCTCTCTCATAGGTACCAAACTATGGTAGTCTAAGGTGATGGTAAGGACGATGATAAAATGAATCATTCAAATTCTTGAAGGAATGAACCCCTCCAAAGGTTGAATTCTCATTTTTATAAGCATATTTTATATTATCATGTGGACACTCAACATGGAACCACTTTTCGCTCTTAATCGCTTTTTAAGAATAGTAAAATAATGCTTAACTTAAATCATGGCTCTTAATCATGGTTTAGGAACTTTGTGTTAAATTGCTATGGTCATTTCCTTTATCCCACTATTACTTCCCCACTTATGGAATCATAGCCCCTCCATCTCTTATTGATCCTTCTTCCTTGAAAACCATTATAGATATTATATTAATATCATAATGTACATATTTAGAATTTCTTGGTAACCCTAGACCATTTGTTTTTGTATTCTATCCTTTTACATCAATATTTACAAAATTACATTATGGGGTCAAAACTAGGGTATTACATTTTGTTCCCCCTTAATTTATGCATTGTCCTCGATGCATCATCAATACTATGAACATTTACAATTTTTTTATTATAAAAACTTCAAAATAGATATAAGTATGCCTCCCGCATCACATCCTCGAGATCCCACATTTCTTATTTAGGACTATAATGAGTCCATTGAACCTTTACCTATCTGATAGTTTTGTTCCTTAACAACATAAATTTCTTGTATATGATGCACATCAAATGTACCAAAATATTTCCTTCTAGTTACACCTAGATAAAAAACCAATCAATTTTGCGGATAGGATTAGGAACATATTTTTTTAATAAACACAAATGGAATACATTATTGACACATAGACAAGAAGACAATTTGAATGCATAAGCTACATGTCCTATCCTATCCAAAATTTCAAATGGTCCATAAAATTGGGCTATAAGTTTTGTATAGATTCCCATTTTTAGGGAAATCTTCTTTGGATTGACTTTAAGGTAGACATGGCCTCCCCTTTGAGTCCCATGGCACTGGTTATATCCCTTGGGGTTTTAATATAGTACAAGAACAAAATATGTAACCCCATTTATGGGAAAGGGACTTGGTCTTATGAAAGCTCTGTACTTATCCTCATTCAATCATGAGACATAAGGATCTATTTAGACATCGCATTATGTGATATATATGATTACCCATTTATATTAATTTTATTCCGATCAAACCCAAAGGGATTATTTCATTTTGATGTACATATTTTCTATTTAAATAATTTCCTAGTAATGATTCATTATGTGTTCACTTATTGTTAATTGATAATAGTTTAGGGGTTCTTTGCTATGTATACAAATTCCCTATTCATCCATAGATACATATTGTTGGGATTAATAATCCTCCTTTGTCCAATATATTCTATTTTTTCATATTGCCTAGCTTAGGAGGTCATTTATCACCTTATTGGAAATTTGGTGCCACCATGAATATTGGTGCCACTGGTGCCATTGGTGCCATTGATTCCACCAGTTCCATTGGTGCCACCAGTGCCATTGGTCCCACCTATGCCACTGGTTCCATTGGTGCCACTGGTGCTAATCCCTACATTATAGGAGCCCACTCTGAGTGCCACCAACAACCTCCATCAGTTGGTTGTGGTAGGTAAGCAGTTACGTTGAGTCAACCTCCAGTTACAATCAGTTATATCACTTCCAGTTATCCTAGCACCAATTATGCATGCATGAAGGGAGAGTGGTGCCCCTTTTCACCTACGTCATTAGTTAATTGATTGTAGACTAATTTATACATCTGGAGTTAGACTAGTGAGCCTCGAACAAGTATTTAGACACACTAATTTAGTTATTCAATCAACTTTAGTTAGCTATTCAGTCAGATTTAGTTAGCTATTCAATCAGCTTGAGACAGTAGATTCGAATCCTATCCATGGCATTCAAATTCTATTTATTGTATAATCATTGTATTATTAATGAATGGATGAAGATTAATGTTGTAATTAACAGAAAAATTCTTATCATATTTGTCTCAAATTTGTCTTGTTAATTGTACATTGTCTTTGATATTCCACTGCATAATTCTAATTCTCAATTTCTCTCATTTTCTTGTAGATCAATGGTTCAAAAATTTAACATGGTATCAAAGCCTTGTTCAAGCTAGCAGCAAGTCTTTTTTATCTCCATTATGCACCAGAAGCAACCAAATTTCCACATAAATCCTGTAATCTTTTCCTTGCTAACTTTGGATTCATTCATAGAAGTCTCTACAAGTGTGACAGACTCTGAGAAAGTGCATATGTTGAGGTGGAAAGGATTTACTAAAATATGATTGAAAATTGAATTGGTTTTATAGTGTTATTTGCATGTACCCGGATGTAGCTTCTTGAGGAATTGACTAATCAACATACAGAAAGATGGATTCTTCAACTCTCGTACCCCAAATCCTTACACCTTTCAAATATGTTGATTGGAGGGAATATATGCAGGTATCCTTGCACAAGATTTCCCTATTTAGGTTGACAATGGGCTGAGAAACTGAGCCCAACTGTATGTTGAAAAAAACAAGTTTTTGAATCGACTTGATGGAGCCTTCGGCTTCATGTGCACTCACATATCCTAAGATATTTTGTTCCACCTTGAGGAACTAAGGAATTTGAAGGAAGATTTCAATAAGATTGAATCTTTGTTTGGAAAACAAGATAATATTCGAGGACATATATTGGAGAATGAGCTCATTGCAATATAGCCCAGCAGTTTTGAATCTATTCAGCAATTATTCACAAAATACAAGTCATTAGTACTGCAATGTAAACAATGTGGAATAAAGAGGAAACATGAGTAGATGGTTCTATTAGTCCTGAGGAAGCTTGGATCATAATACCCAGTCTTGGTCTCTACATTCCATTTCAGAAGAGCTTCCATCCCTAATTGGAAGAATCATTCTCTAGTTGATTTTGCTGAGTCCTTACTACAAGAGTAAGATAAATTGGTTCGAATGGGAGTGATCCAGACCTCCAAGAATCAAGTAATCTTATTAACAGACTCAAACAATGCGCAATAAAGAGGGAATCATAAAGGGAAGGAGACCAAAAAAATTGATTCAAAGCCAAAGGAGAATCATAAATATTACTATGGAGCCTCAGGTTCCAAGAAAAAGAAGAAATCTGAGAAGACTAA
This sequence comes from Pseudotsuga menziesii, assembly GCA_001517045.1. Classification (NCBI taxonomy): domain Eukaryota; kingdom Viridiplantae; phylum Streptophyta; class Pinopsida; order Pinales; family Pinaceae; genus Pseudotsuga; species Pseudotsuga menziesii. Next base: position 674,482 of record LPNX010558375.1, read on the forward strand.
ATCCATAGGTCTAGTGCATGAAGAAGACCATCGACTAGCTGTCAACACTCCTTGAGCAGAAAAATATTTCCTTCCATAAGGAGCATAGAAAGATGATGCTAGACAACCAACAAAAGGTCATGAGAGTTTTCTTGCCTTGAAGGAAAGCCTCACTCAGTCGAAGGCGTATTTGATAGATGGTGGAGAATCCAACCACATGGTTGCCTCCATGGAATCCTTCACCACTCCCAATCTCTCAGTACGACCTAGCATTCATATGGGTAATGACTCTCAAATTTCAACATCAAGAAGAGGTTCTATTAAAATCCAACATGGAGAGTTCAAGAATGTACTCTATGTTCCCTCTCTTGCAGAAAATTTGTTATTTGTTTATCAAATGACACATAATGGTTGTCCAAAGCAAGTTGTATTTGGTCTTGACTCAGTGGATATTTCAGATATCTCAACTGGGAAGATTATAGCGAAGGGTGTTGCAAACCATGCCTCAAAGGAATATGAATTCTCACACTTTCTTCCATACTAAGCTCCAACACAATCTCAACAACCATTCGAAGGGGAAGGTAAAAACTCTCTTTAATATCCATTTGTAGATAATTATATGTTGTCTAAAATTTCACTTTCAGAAGATGAGGAAAAATATTGACATGATCTTGATATTGAGATTATACCTCAAGACGATCTAGATCCAGATCCAGCTCCTATTCCAATCATAAGCCTAAATGGGCCCAAAAGATCATTGAAGCAGTTGGGAATGGTGTTACGAATCTAGATGAAAGAAGAAGGATGAGCTCCCAGTATCAGAATGAATATGTTGCACTCTCTCACAAAACTTTGCTAGCTACAGAGTGGTGCAACAAACTTCCACAGAGATTCTTCTTGATGATAGAGAATCATCCACAATTTGGCCCACTGATGAACAAAATGGATAATTCCATTCCTCCTCTAGAAAGAAGAGACAAAAGAAACATTTAGCAGATTGAAAGAAGATGGAAATGTTCACATGCATAGTCCCAGGATGCTGATGCACAGAAGAACCATGATTCTACATGGATGCTCCATAGATTTACAAATTGTAGAAAGTGTTTCATAAGTTTTTGCTTAAAGAGAATTTTTTCTCTTAAGTAGTATAGCTTGTTTCCCGATTCCTGCTTATTTTGATGGGGGTGTTTTCCCATGAGGTTTTTCCCAATTTCCTTATTTTATTAAGCATTTTATTTTATGTCATTTACATTGTATGGGTGACTTTTTGTCCTAGTTTCCAGGGCCCAAGTTTTCCAAAGTTAGTATTGCGGGGGGGGGGGTTTGTTGGGATTAATAATCCTCCTTTGTCCAATATAGTCTATTTTGTCATATTTCCTAGATTAGGATATAATTTATCACCTAACTAGAGTTTTGGTGCCACCATGAATATTGGTGGCACTGGTTCCATTGGCGCCACTGACACCATTGGTTCCATTGATGTCGCTCACATGCCACTGGTGCCATTGGTGTCACTAGTGCCACTGGTGTCAATACCTACATTATAGGAGCCCACTCTGAGTTCCACCAGCAATCTCCATCAGTTGGTTGTGGTAGGTATGAAGTTGTGTTGAGTCAAACTCTAGTTAAAATTAGTTAGATCACTTTATGTTATCCTAGAACTAGTTATGCATGCATGAAGGGACAATGGCACCCTTTTCCACCTACCTCATCAGTTGACTGATTGTATACTAATTTAGACATCTGGAGTTAGAGTAGTGAGCCTCCAACAATGATTTATACACACTGAGTTAGCTATTCAGTTAGATTTAGTTAGTTATTCAGTCAGCTTGAGCTGGTAGATTCGAATCCTATCCATGGCATTCGAATTCTATTTATTGTATAATCATTATATTATTGATGAATGAATGAATATTAATGTTGTAATTAACTAATCAGTTCTTATCAGATTTGTCTCAAATTTGTCTTGTTCAATGCACATTTTCTTTGATATTCCACTGCATAATTCTACTTCTCAAGTGATCTCATTTTCCCGTAGATCAATGGTTCAAAACTTTAACACATATTTTCTTCTTCTTGCATAGATAGCCTCATCATTGGGTGATGGATCTCAACTATTTGTAATTCCTCTTATTTATATTAGAGTAGTCATATATACTGTAACTTATTGTAATATCACTTTTTAATCCTATTTGGTTTATTCCTATCATGTATTTGGTCTTTCAAACATAAGTATGTTTATGAAAATATATGTATGCAAAGATAATAACCTGGGTTTTATTTATTTAACTATTTGTATGCATTATCTACCCATATTTAATGAGTTGATAGCCTTTCATTAAGTGAGTAGGATACTTTTTTTTGTCACATTGTTACCTTTCAAGGTTTGTAGGATTAGTTATATCTAAGCCTATTCATATATGTATATATTTCTTTATTAGTATATTGTAGATATAGTATTCCCTTTCACTTTATTTGTTAAGAAACTATTTTTTAATTTATTAGGCACTTATCCTTATACCCACACAAGGTTTATGTACTGTAACGTCCCTAACCCTCCGACCAACGAAGAGGACGCTACTGATGCTTCTATCTACCCAACAACTAGCCCCATGAACATACACATAATAAAATTGAAATGCTTTGAACTAAAACATGCATACATTATTACCATACAGCGGAAGCAAAACCATACATTAAAGCATTCAGCATGTTCATTGTAATTCATTATCAAATGTAATTGCCGGGATTTAAATACAGGAATACATATCTTATGAAGAAGAACGCCCCACAACCAGCTATGTCACTGCAACATTCCACCCAACCATAGGCCAGTGTGCTCTTTAATCTCTTAGCAACACTGCCACCCCTGAGCTGGGCATGATTCCCACAAGGAATAAGGAAACTAAGCAGGCTCACACATAGCCAAAGATATGTCAAGACTTAGTCAAGCCAACATAGTTGGGTTTATCAGACCAAGAGTACACAACAACACATAACCAAGCCAACACATTGGGTTTATCAGGTTATCAGGAGATGGAAGCATTGTTTGCTAAGCTAGTGGACTCACTGAAGAGCTAATGATGCCTACACCATAACTAGCTTGACTCCTAAGACATCCACACACACCCAACACAAGGAATCATTTCCTTCTCTGCTGCACAGTCCCTCAGGACATGAATTCACTTCTAAGCCTATTTAGGGGGTGTAGAGAAGAGAGCCATCCCTCTAGTTCTATCTATGAGGCTCCTACAAAACACTAGTTTTTTCAAGTAGACTCCTTTCCACTCCTGTACAGTCCAAATACCAATATCCTGTGCACACACAACAAAAAAACCAGCACAAAAAATCACAGCTCCGGGGTTTAAAGGAAAACATCACAGAACAAAACTGGAATGGAAAATTGGGTAATACACAAATCAGACTGATCAATTTGATTCCAGAGTCATTCTTGGCCCTATCGTGGCCAAAACAACTCAACAAGAACCCACATCAACAAAAAATTCATGGGGAAACCAACAACGATTTCTTAGCTGTGTGAGGAAGGGAATGCAACCCGCGTGATGGTGAATTCACATGCCCAGACCCACAATGTGAAGAGAAATACACATAGCAAAATCATGAGGGTAAGGAATCTCTCCCAGTTCTCGGCGTGAGGAAAATCCCAAAACCTATGCGTGAGGAGAGAAAACAACCATCTCTGTGTGAGAATGGGACAAAATGGAAGATGGGTCTCTTCTTCTCTTGCCCACGGGAGGAGGAATGGATCCTTGGTGGAGTGTGTGTGTGGGAAAGGACTGACAGTCTTTCCACACACCACTTCTCATGCAAAACATTTTTCCTAGGCAATAACTGCCCCCAACTAACTCCATAGAATTTAATTTGGTAGTTGACTGATTGATGGGTTCTCCTATTTATATCTGGCTTTTCCTTATTGGTCCCAAAGGTTAAATAATTCCCCCTCCTTATCCTTAGCAAAATCATGCCCTTTTCATTATGGTTGCATTGACATAGCTGGTTGTGGGTATTTTTAATTAAAATGCATGTTTACATATGTTGTAATCTCACAGATCATAGAGGGTTACCAATAATACACATTGAATCATATAGACATGACAGACAAGATATAAGAACATAGATGTAGAATAACAGATTATATTATATCATGAGGGTCCATACAAACACAGAACTGAATCGAGTTCTCAACTGGATCAACATCCTAATATATATGATTTACAAATAGTTACATGTAACTACCTGTCGGTTCTGTCAACCGACACGACCTTATGCGGCCGACCTAATCTCTAATTAGTTGGCTCACCAACTAGCTCCTCCAACATCTCCCCCAGGAACAAAAATCTTTCTTCGTCCCGAAGAAACAGGGGAGGTACTCAAAATTTGTACTGTCTGAGATAGTTACTTGATTTTTTGTTTTCATGGGCTATGCAGTCGGATGGTTGGTCATTTTGTATGCATACTTCAACGATTGCTTCCACAGTTACGACTAGTTGATGTTGAAATTCTGTCCAAATTTGTAGTAATTTCTGGATGTCGATGGTCAATGTTGTGATGCTTGATAAGGTCGACATCTTCTCCTGGATGGAAAGGTCTGCTATACTTTCCATGTCAGGTCCCAAGAATTGATATTTTTCTTCTGCTGCTTCTAGTAATATTTTCATCTGCGGGAAGATGGTATCTAGTTTATCCAAGCTTGGGAGTGCTTGCTGCACCCATTGGTGTGCTTGCCTTTCAATTCTTTGTATTTTGGCTCTCCAGTACGATCTGATCTCGTATTGCATTTCTCAGTGCTTGTTCAGTGCCTTTTCTCCTTTCCAACGCTTGAATCTGTTCTCGAGTCTGATGGGTCTGCTGAAATACTTGTCTGTAATAATTAGGCCTGCAATCATGGAGTACCTCTTTTGTAATGACAAATTCTTCCAAGTGGTCTTGCAACACTTTGTAAGCTTCTAAGAATGTTGTGTACTATTTCATTAACAATTTGGATGTCTCTTATTTTTTATCTTCTTTTGTATTTAGCAGATGTGATTGTAGGGTCAACAGCATGCTTTCAAATAACTGACATGATTTTTCTATTGGCTTGTCGGTGTTAGCCTCTAGAGGTTCTGGTATTACTATTTGAACTAATTTTCTGCATTTTGACAAGAGCTCGACTTGTTCATTCTTACTGTTGTCGAGCTCCTTGCATCTGATTTGGCTTCTTGTTTTTGCCTCAGTAGCCAGAGTTTCTAAGAGTTGTCCCAAGTCTCCGTCCCTTAGCTTTGTTGTGTCGACTACAATAGTCTATCCAAGTTGGCTAATGTGGACCATTTCCGACCGAGATTCTTTATGGTGCTCCTTCTTCTTTCTGTCTCTTTTTCTCTTATGTTTATGTTGTTATGTCTACTGTTGTGCCTGTGTATATGCCATTGGTGGATTCTCCTATGGTAGGTTTTCTGGTTGCTGCTTTGCCACGGTCGGCGGAACTTCTTGTTGACTTTCTTGGGTGGGATCTGTAGGTGGATGTGTATTCGGAGGATTTGGTACATATGGTTCAGGGTTGGTTGGAGGTTCTATATTTGGAAGTGGTGGTGGAGATGGTGAATGGCCAGGTGTAATTGGTGTAGTAGGTATATTTTCAGTCGATGTTGCGTACTTGACTTCTGGTGGTGAATCCTCTAGGTCGTTAGAGAATAGGTTGTTGATCACCCAGTTGATATCTTCCAGGTTATCTTCTTCCACATCTCTTGCTGGCTCATTGGATAATGGAGGGTGTGGGATGTCGAGAGGGATAAAGGATGAAGTGTGACTTGAGACATCTTGAGATGTCTTGTCGGGGTTCCTCAAGAATGTCGACTTGATAATTCCCACAGATCTTGGTTTTTAGGGTATTTGTCTAGTTTTTCGAGGGAAGATCTGCCTTGATCCACTAGCTTCAATTAGTGGACATTTGGTGGTAATCTTCTAGGCAGAGGTGAGTAGTTTAGGTAATTTTTCAATGAATGCTTGGAAGTCACCATCCTAGTCAATCCTCTCTTTTGGGGTTTATGGCATAGCGTTTTTACAAATGTCGACGGGGCTTATGGTGGATACCTGTGGATTGTCTTCCTGTGTAATCTGGGTTGGATATGGAGGTGGAGGTGTAGATGTTGATGTATTTGTAACTTCAGAATGTATTCACTTGTATATCTTATGTCTTGTACCTCGATGTTTATTTCAAGAAGTGTCTATAATGTATTTGAGTCATGTCATCCGCCGATGTTCCTATCGGGAGGTTCTATAATGTAAACAAGTAATGTCAAGTCATTGTGGGTAACCCTCCTATTGTTCAAGGGTTAAAGTCCTCTTAGTTCCGGGGCACTAGGGTTATTATAATCTCCTAAGGAAGTTGGCCCTAGTAAGTCATTATCAAGTCAAGAATTAGTATAAATAGAGAGTGAGCCTCTCTATTTATCACAAACTCACTCACAATCAATTGTAGCGCATAGATGAGGAAGAAGAAGTTGTTGGGAATAGAAAGAAAGAGGCTACTGCTGTCAGGATATCATCTTACTGCTTTTGGGGCTTTGCTATTTGGTACTGATTCTATCTCTGAGGAAGTTGTGGGGTTTTCTCCTTTATGGTTTCCCTGAGGAAAATATTTGTGTTCATTGTCTTATGTGTTTGATTGCTGTGCTTGTTATTCTCTTAGTTAAGATCCTAAGTTAATGCTATCTTAAATGATATAAAAATCTAACATGGTATCAGAGCTAACCTGAGAAGAAGACACTGTGCAGCTGTGAAAACTAGGGATTCATACTTTTTGGATCTCTCTCCATAGATTTTCAACAAAAGAAGGATAGGATGACCCTCCTCTCTAGGGCACATCTTTCTGTCGAAGCAGAATCTGATTCTGAGCATTTTTAGTTTTTGACTCAACACTAGTGCCGAAAATTAGGGTTTTCCACAGAAGTGGATTTTTTGATTGAGCCCAGGCCTGGATTGATCTCCTCCTCAAAATAGAAGTTTAGAGATCAAGATCAAAGCATTTGGTTGGACAGAAATCCGGGAAAGTCAAACCCTAATATGCTCCTGAACCAGCACTGTAAAAATTCAGCTCCAAATCCAGATCCAACATCTTGACATGGTAAGATCTAAACATTTTGTATTTCCATTTGAGTTTCTCAGTTAAGATGTCTCATCATACCAAGCTTGATGAAAAGCTTGAGGGATTTGATAACTTTCAAGCCTGGAAGTATAGGATCTCCTTGGTCCTGGAAGAAAATGAGTTGGACTCCTACATCAATGAGGAGATTCCAGTTCCACAGGGAGATGAGGCTAAGGCCTTACACAAGAAGAAGTTGGTTATGGCTTAGAGTATTATTGCTGATTCAATCAAGGATCACCTCATACCACAGGTGTCCTCCCTAAAGACATCTAAAGCTATGTTTGATTCCCTAACCAAACTGTTTGAAGGAAAGAACATAAACCGGAAGATGACCTTGAGGAACCAATTGAAGAATGTGAAGATCAAGAATGCAGAGACCATATAGTCATACTTCACAAGGGTCTCCCAGATCAAAGAACAACTTGAAGCAGTAGATGAAAGAAATAGAGAATGTAAATATTGTAATGACCACCTTGAATGGTCTCCTTAGGACATGGGACTCTTTCATTAAAGAGATTTGTGCCAGAAAGAAGTTATTCAAGTTCAACAGACTATGGGAAGAATTCTCTCAAGAAGAAGCTCGGATAATAGCTCAAGAATAAAAGATGGGAAGTGAAGATCAAGCTCTCACAGTACAATCCAAGAAAACTAGATCTAGCCGTCAAGGAGGTAAGCAATCTCACCAAAGGAATAAATTTAGAAAGCCTAGAGATAGGTCTAAGTACATTTGCTATACATGTGATGAAAAAGGACACTTTGCTAGAGATTGTCTTAGAAACAAAAGTAGCTCTCACAAGAAGAAGGGAAACAAGAGAGGACATCATGCTCATGCTGTAGAGGATGATAAACCTTCCACAATGAGAAACAAACAAGATAGTGATGATTATTCAAGTGATGAAGAATATGCTTTGATTTCTCCTCTCACGGGAACTATCACACATGGCAGCAATGATTGGCTTATAGACAGTGGTTCTTCCAAACATATGATAGGATTCAAGGAATCCTTTGTGAAACCATCTAAACATGAATCACTTCACAAGGTGAAACTCGAAGATGAATACCAGTATCCAATAAAAGGTAGTGGTGAATCCTCATATAAGCTAGACTCTAGAAAGTCTATCAAGATGAAAGATGTATTGTTTATACCTGGACTAAAGAAGAACCTCCTCTCCATATCTGCATTGGATGCAAAAGGAATGAGGGTGCATTTGTAGATGGCCAAGTCCTCATGTGGAAAAAAGGAAAGTCTTTTGATGATGCAGTAGTGATTGGGGAACAAGAAGGAGGACTATACAAATTGAAGGGCCAACCAAAACAAGCTTTGGTTCATGACTTGGTAGAACCAAATGAGCTTTGGCATAGAAGGTGTTAACACTCTGTTTTTAACAGTTGATTTAAGGGATTGGTAGGAGTTTGATGAGGGTCTCATCCCCGCGAAATTCATATGAACACCCCTTCAGGCTATCATAAGCGTAAGGAAAAGATTAAAACAACAGGTGTGCTGAAGGCATTGAATGGGACTCAAAATCAAAGGCTGATATTGATCGAAGGTGGATCAATGGCTCCAAACCATTTCACGCGAGCGGACATGCTCGGCCAAGGCTATGATTTCGAATTGCGAAATGGGTTAAAGGTCAGAAACATTCTACGGATGAGATGAGATATGATTTAGATCTACGACCTCAATCAATTTCACAAGCCATACTTGTCTGGGTAAAACTGCGATTTCAAATTGCGAAAGAGGGGTAGCGGTCGCAAAGATCAACGACCGCGATAAGAAAGGAAAGAAATCTATGGCCATGGTTTATTTCACAATGCGTACTAGCACGGATGAATACCATGGTGCCTCATTGTGAAGGATAATGGAGCCCACTCAGATCTACGGCTGCATGAAGGGTCGGTCACGATTAGCGGTTGAGAACATGTCACAATCCAGAACTGCCCGTGGTGTTCAGAGGATAAAAGTTGGCTGCAGAAAGAATGGTATGTGGACGGTGGAAATGAAAGATTCCTCAAATCAGATGGCTGAGAAGGCTCCCAGGGTATAGGTTTCACATCCAGTGCGAAGATGACAGCAGAGGAGACGTTCACACATGTAATCTGCATCCTTGCGGATTGGTCAATGTCTCCAACGACATTTGTAGCACGTGTAACGATGAAATCATCCCTTTGGCAGAGTCATGTCATGTAAATATAGGTGGCTTTTGTGTGCGTTGACTTGTGGAAGTAAGGAGAATAACTGGCGAATCCGCTACTCACACGAAGCAAAGCCGACACAACCCGGGAGACCATTCCATTTCCTACATCACAAGTGTGGGGAAACGTGGGAGCGTCCACCTCATGAACTTTGCAACATGGATCAATTGTACCAAATGGCATCCACAAATAATTCCCGCAGTAGACGGTAAGGTGCCATGACTGACGGAATGATGTGCCTAGGTCCCCAGCAAGTAAAGGATCACTCAGCTCGCACCGTCACACATGCGGATGCCAAATACACTCGATGATAGAGTGCAGGAATGTTGACCAGCCATTGCAGGGGTCAGTCTCGAAGCCTTATATATACTACTTTCAGAGTAATAGGAGTGAACTAACATATATCCAGAACCCGAGTTCTACTTCTCCACGAATCTGCAAAGGCCCAAAGAGTTTGACGATGAAGATATGGTCATAGAAGCTTGTCCATCTGGGGGTGGTGATGGTTGGTGAGAATTTTCCAACTCACCCATCACCTTGGTATTTGCATGCCAATAGTGACACCAGCCATCAGGGTCTATACATGATACCCACATCTCCAATGACACGAGGCCTGGTCACTTGCTCCCCATAAGTGTTTTTCCAAGAACCCTTGATAGCATCGCTGCCACCAAATCCTCTGCAGAAGGAGACAATTGTTGATTTCTCCCTGTATAAGTATTTGTTCGGATGGGAGTGTCAGGGGTCTAAAGCCCACGTAGCCCTGTTTGTGAAGTCCACTTTTTGAGGGTGATGAGGTTGGTGTAGATATGCTACACCCTATTTCCTATGGGGGATCTCACCTCGCTAGAGGTAAGAAGTACAAGAATGACAGGCCACCCCACAGGTTTGTCTCAACCAAAAGCAATGTGGCACTTCTTCCATAGCCTGCAGCTAACAGTCCTACCCGAATAGGAAGGAGGTGGAAGATGTGATTGAATCGGGGAACGATGCAAACTACCTTGTGAGTGTGTGCCCATGCGGAAAGATGCATTTGAACATGATGGAAGCGCACGATTTGGGCAGAAAAGGAGGCATCATACTCATAATCCGTCATGGAGGCCAAGCACATCAAACTGTTACTCGGGATGAAGGCGACCACTAGCACCATAATTTTTATTGTTTATTTGTAAAACGTGGCGATAGTTCCACTCCATGTACTGTTAATGCATGATAGTGACTTGAAAAAATTTTCAATTCGGTAGTTTCAGCATTAGAATAGTATAAATACACTCCTGATAGAGGGATGAAAGTAGGAGTTGGTTGGATTGGGAAACATTCTAGGACTGAGGCTCTCCATTGTAAATAATATTTGATCCCTGTGTTATGAATAAAATTGCAGAGGAAGAGTTGTTTCTCATGGCAGATATTTATGTGTCGTGGCTTCTCCCAATATGTACCTTCTTTTACGTGTAATGTGCTTCCTATTTTCGTTACAGTTTGTTGATTGCTTTCATGTTTGCAAATTAGTGTATAACAGTTAGGAATTCATACTCACTATGCTCCGACTATTGTTCCAGACATTTATTAAGTTTCTTTCTAAAGTTGCATGGAATTCATCTCGTTGGTGCTCCATGTGATGGGCTGTTCTCTCTCGTCCTCCAACCGCCCAGTAAATATCTCCTGATTGGGATATCGGTGGCTACCTTGCCTCTGTTTGCAACACCATGCCATTCCTTTCCTTATGCAAGTGTTCCCTATGTAGGTTTTCAAATCCACTGCCAATGGTCCCTTGCCCCGATAATCTGACCTTACATCTCACCTTGATAGACTTTGTCCCATTCAGGATCCTGGCCGCCTGATTATCCTTGACTAAAAATCTTATGCGGAGTAGACTTCGAAGACAAAAACAAGAGATCCCTCTCTGATTGCGCATGGATGGAGGCACAGTCTAAAGCAGTTCTACTGTTGTCGAGGAGTGGGCCCCTCCCCTCGCTCGACCTTGGGGGCCCAAAATCCCGGTGCCAACAAACTGGTGCTGTTGCCAGGGACGAATCAAGATCCTGCCTGGGAAGAACGACAAAGATTTTAGATTTGGTTATTAATGGTGAACAATTGACCAGATATCAAGAAGGTTGAGCACTTTTCACTTGACAACTCCACTCTTGAAGGATTCATACTTCAGTGACTCCGCTGGTGGTGTGACCTAGAAATAAAATGGCTGAGGAAAGCTGGCAGACTCTGTTTGGAAAATGGACCCCTTATAAAGCTAGAAATGCAAGGCGGAAGTTCAAGATGCTCGAGTCCGCATTTCTTCCAGGATTCCTTATCCTATCTCATAAGTTTGCTCTTATCTTTTCCCAGACTTATCCAAAAATCCTTTTACGGTTCAGCTCATTCTGAGCAGAGCTATGAATATATTCATGTTTATCCTTCTTTACGAACCAAAAGCGTTGCGTTGTCCTATACATCTGATTATGGCCTAGATTTTTATCTAGGGGCTCACGATGTCAAAAGACACCCCTGTGAAATTCATGAAACCTTGGACAATATCTTAGCTATTGTGCCTAACCTTGTCTCTCCCATTTCTCCAAGCCGATACAAACCACTACAGCTGCCCCCCATCCTCCATGATTTTCCCACGAAATATTACAAATACCTCCCCAAGTTTGATGGGGAATCCCAAGACTTGACTGCTAAGAAACATTTACAAGCCTTTGAGCATTTCTCTGACCTTTTTGAGATAGAACATGATGATGTCTACATGTGGGATTTCATCCTATCCTTGCAAGGAGATGCCAAAGTATGGTTTAAACACTTGCAGCCTAAGTCCATCAACACTTGGGAAGAGTTTTCTTGCACATTCTTAAATTTTTGGGGTAGAAGAAGCCCATTGGAGCAAATACTTTCAAAGTTTTATTCCCTGAGGAGGCATAAGGATGAGGTCATATCTAGTTTTAAGAGAAGATTCGCAAGCTTTTATTATAACATGCCTAAGGAATTCCAACCTCTTGAGAATGTGGCTAAGATCTATTATGCAGCTGTGTTTCCTCCTGACCTGTCCTTGCTTCTTTTGGAGAGAAAATCAACCACCCTACAGCATATGTTTGCTGATTGTTTGGAGGTTGAGGAAAACCTTAAGATGTCCAAGAAATTGTCATATTAGGACAGTGGTGGTGAAATAGAATATACATACAAATTGGTTGGGCCGTACAAGTAGAATGGGAAAGTCTCTGGCCCATCAAAGCTCTCTCTTGATATGCAGAGAGATGACTGGCCTGATGCAGGAGCAGGTAGTCCTGCAGGATTGTTGTTTGAAGATGGAGACCTGCACCACCCTTGGTCTGCAAAGGATGATTTTAAGAAGGATTTTGGTACACTTGTGTACGATGAATATGAGGAAGTGTACCTACATATTATACCTGGCAAGCCAGCTATTGAAACAAAGCTTACTGATGAAAGGCATCAAGATGCAATGCAAAATCAGAAGGTTGAAGCAGGAAAGGATGATAAGGGTACTGGAGGTGATAACCTACCCTTGTGTTATGCCTCTTTTGATTTAATACGACACATGGTTAAAGCCCCAAGAAAAAAGAGAAAGCGACGGAGATGGTACAGGCCAAAAACCAGTACAAGAAAGAAGACGCTGGGAAGCATCCAGGCGATTTTTCTCCTGCTACTAATAAATTAGGAATCTGTAATGAAGTGTAAAGCTATGAAGATGGATGCAGTAGCCTCCAAATGAACATGATTTCTGATATTCCACCTTCAGAAGCACCACGTCACATAAGAGGAATATGCCTACTCGGTTCCACCAGAGAAGCAGGGGACCTCCCCCTTGAAGCACATCGAGCTCTTGTTATAGAAATTTCAAGTGGAAAGTGGGATGTTCCATTGAAGAAATATTCTGTGGGTCCTCTTCTAAAGTCTTCCAAGCATCAGCTTGATGAATCTCTAGGAGAAGAAAGCTCTGGATGGCTTTCCCATTAGCAGGTGACAAAACATGCTGTAGGTTGCTGTGATTTCTATGACCTCATGGCCAAATACATGGAGGGTCTGGGCGAAGGCAGTGATTGGTTGCATCCCTGATTTGAAGATCAGTTTGTTTATCATCTCCTTCTCCCATTATCTATTTCATTTCTGTCCATCAAGCACAATAAAATAACAAAACTATTAGGCAAGTTGCTTGATTGGCTTCATTGGAAGTCTGATTTCACTTAATCGGACTTGTGCACAAAGTTAGGTAGAGTAGGAAGGAAAAAATAAGCTCGGTAGTTATCAAGCATTTCCTTCATCACTGTTTTAGTTTGTTTTCATTTTTAGTTACCATCACAGGTTTACAGTCACTAGAATGATTTGCAAGAGTGGCATGAATTCGCTAAAGCAGTATCTCAGAGCAGAATGGAGATGTGAAAGAAAGGTTGAAGGTAGCTGAATGGTTTTGGCACTTGGTCTACGAGGGTTCTTTGCTACCTCACTGGGAGGATAGCATCCCTCATGGAGCCAGTTGTTAACACTGCATTTTTTACAGTTGATTTAAGGGCTTGATAGGAGTTCGATGAGGGTCTCATTCCCGCGAACTTCATATGAACACCCCTTCAGGTTATCAGAAGTGTAAGGCAAAGAAGAAAATAGTAGGTGTGCTGAAGGCATTGAACGGGACTCAAAATCAAAGGCTGAGATTGATCAGAGTTGTATCAATGGATCCAAACCATTTCATGCAAGCAGACATGTTCGACCAAGGCCACGATTTCGAATCGCGAAATGGGTTAAAGGTCGGAAACATTCTACGGTCGAGATGAGATTTGAGTCAGATCTATGGCCTCAATCAATTTCACAAGCCATACTTGTGCGGGTAAAGCCATGATTTCAAATCGTGAAAGAGGGGTAGCGGTCGCAAAGATCAACGACTGCGATAAGAAAGGATAGAAATATATGACCGCGGTTTATTTCGCAATGCGGACTAGCACGGATGAATACCATGGTGCCTCATTGCGAAGGATAATGGATCCCACTCAGATCTACGGCTGCATGAAGGGTCAGTCGCGATCGATGATCGAGAACATGTCACGATCCAGAACTACCCGTGGTGTTCAGAGGAGAAAAGTTGGCAGTAGAAAGAATGGTACGTGGACGGTGGATGTGAAATATTCCTCAAATCAGATGGCTGAGAAGGCTCCCAGGGTACAAGTTTCACATCCAGTGCGAAGATGAAAGTGGAGGAGATGTTCACATGTGTAATCTGCATCCTTGAGGATTGGCTGATGTCTCCGACACCATTTATAGCATGCGTAACAATGGAATCATCCCTTTGGTTGAGTCATGTCATGTAAAGATAGGTGGATTTTGTGTGAGCTGGCTTGTGGAAGTAAGGAGAATAACCGATGAATCTGCTACTCACACGAAGCAAATCCAACACAGCGCAAAAGACCATTCCATTTCCTACATCATAAGCGCGGGGAAATGTGGGAGCATCCACCTCATGAAATTTGTAGCATGGATCAATTGTACCAGATGGCATCCACAAATACTTCCTGTAGCAGAAAGTAAGGAGCCATGATCGACAGAACGACGTGGCTAGGTCCCAAGCAAGTAAAGGATCACTCAGCTCGGACCATCACACATGTGGATGCCAAATGCACTCGATGACAGAGTGTAGGAATGTTGACCAGCCATTGTGGGGGTCAGTATCGAAGCCTTATATATACTGCTTTTAGAGTAATAGGAGTGAACTAACATATCTCCAGAACCCGAGCTCTACTTCTCCACGAATCTGCAAAGGCCCGAAGAGTTTGACGATGAAGATCTGGTTAGAGAAGCGTGTCCGTCTGGGGGTGCTAATGGTTGGTGAGAAGTTTCCAACTGACATGTCACCTTGGTATTTGGATGCCAATAGTGACACTAGCCATCAAGTCCTAGACGTGATACACGCGTCTCCAACAAGACGAGGCCTGGGCACTTGCTCCTCATAAGTGTTTTTCCAGGAACCCCTGATAGCATCGTTGCCACCAAAGGCTCCGCAGAAGGAGACAGTCATTGATTTCTCCCTGTATAATTATTTGTTTAGATGGGAGCATCAGGGGTCTAAATCCCACGCGACCCTATTTGTGAAGTCCACTTTCTGAGGGTGATGGGGCTAGTGTAGATATGCTACACCCTATTTCCTGTGGGGGAGCTCAACTCGCAAGAGGTAAGAAGTCCAAGAATGACAAGCCACCCCACAGGTTTGTCTCAACCAGAAGCAATGCGACACTTCTTCCATATCCCATGGATAATAGTCCTACCCAGAGAGGAAAAAGGTGGCGGATGTGATTGAACCAGGGAAAGATGCAAACTACCTTACTAGTGTGTGCCCATGTGGAAAGCTGCATTTGAACACAATGGAAGCACATGCTTTGGGAAGAAAAGGAGGCATCATACTCATAATCCATCATGGCGGCCAAGCTCCTCAAACTATTACTTGTGATGAAGGTGATTACTAGTGCCATAATGTTTATTGTTTATTTGTAAAACATGGCCATAGTTCCACTCCCTGTACTGTTAACGCATTATAGTGACTTGTAACAATTTTCAATTCGGTAGTCTCAGCATTAGAATAGTATAAATACACTCCCGATAGAGGGATGAAAGCAGAAGTTGGTTGGATTGGGAAACATTCTAGGGATGAGGCTCTCCATTGTAAATAAGATTTGATGCCTGTGTTATGAATAAAATGGTAGAGGAAGAGTTGTTTCTCATGTTAGAGATTAATGTGTTGTTGCTTCTCCCAATATGTACCTTATTTTATGTGTAATGTGCTTCCTATTTTCATTCCAGTTTGTTGATTGCTTTCATGTTTGAAAATTAGTGTATAACAGTTAGGAATTCATACTCGCTATGCTCTGGTTGTTGTTCCAGACATTTATCAAGTTTCTTCTAAAGTTGCATGGAATTCATCTCACTGGTGCTCCATGTGATGGGCTGTTCTCTCTCGTCCTCCAACCGCCCTCTAAATATCTCCTTATTGGGAGATTAGCGGCTACCTTGCCTTTATTTTCAACCCCATGCCATTCCTTTCCTCATGCAAGTGTTCTCTACGCAAGTTTTCGAATCCATTGACAATGGTCCCTTGCCCGATAATCCCGACTTACATTTCACCTTGATACACTTTGTCCCATTCAGGATCCTGGCCCCCTGATTATCCTTGATTGAAAATATTACGTGGAGTAGACTTCGAAGAGAAAAACGAGAGATCCCTCTCTGACTGTGCAGGGCCAGAGGCACAGTCTAAAGAGGTTCTGTTGTTTCCCGGGAGCGAGCCCCTCCTCTCGCTCGACCTTGGGGGCCCAAAATCCTGGTGCCAAAAAATAGGCACCATTGTCGGGGACGAAATTGAAGATCCTCCCTAGGAAGAACGACAAAGATTTTAGATCTGTTTATTGATGGTGAACAATTGACCAGACATCAAAAAGGTTGAGCAATTTTCACCTGGCGACTCCACTCTTGAAGGATTCAAACTTCAGCGACTCTGCTGGTGGTGCGACCTAGAAATAAAATGGCCAAGGAAAGCTGGTAGACTTCGTCTGGAAAATGGACCCCTTATAAAGCTTAAAAATGCATGGCAGAAGGTCAAGATGCTCGAGTCCACGTTTCTTCTAGGATGCCTTATCCTATTTTGTAAGTTGTCTTATCTTTTCCCAGATTTATCAAAACAACCTTCTACGGTTCAACTCATTCTGAGCAGAGCTATGAATATATTCCTGTTTATCCTTCTTTACGAACCAAAAGCGTTGCGTCATCTTGTACATCTGATTATAGCCTAGATTTTTATCCAGGGGATCACGATGTTAAAAGACACCCCTGTGAAATTCATGAAACCTAGGATGATAGCTTAGCTATTGTGCTTAACCTTGTCTCTCCCATTTCTCCAAGCCAATACAAAACACTACAGGTGCCACCCATCCTCCATGATTTTCCCACAAAATATTACAAATACCTCCCCAAGTTTGACGGAGAATCCCAAGACTTGACTGCTGAGAAAAATTTACAAGCCTTTGAGCATTTCTCTAACCTTTTTGAGATAGAACATGATGATGTCTGCATGTGGCTAAGATCTATTATGCAACTTCCTTTCCTCCTGACCCGTCCTTGCTTCTTTTGGAGAGAAAATCAACCACCCTGCAGCATATGTTCACTAATTGTTTGGAGGTTGAGGAAAACCTTAAGATGTCCAGGAAATTGTTAGATCATGACAGTGGTGGTGAAATAGAAGATACATACAAATTGGTTGGGCCCCACAAGCAGAATGGGAAAGTCTCTGGCCCATCATAGCTCTCTTTTGATATGCAGAAAGATGACCATCCTGATGCAGGGGTAGGTAGTCTCGCAGGATT
Organism: Pseudotsuga menziesii; assembly: GCA_001517045.1. Lineage (NCBI taxonomy): Eukaryota > Viridiplantae > Streptophyta > Pinopsida > Pinales > Pinaceae > Pseudotsuga > Pseudotsuga menziesii. Next base: position 692,152 of record LPNX010558375.1, read on the forward strand.
GTTCTATGAAGATGGTGACCTGTATCTCCCCTGGTCCACAAAGGATGATTTTAAGAAGGAGTTTGGTACACCTATGTATGATGAATATGAGGAAGAGTACTTGCAGAATATACCTGGTGAGCCAGCTGTTGAAACAAAGATTGCTGATGAAAGGCATCAAGATGCAATGCAAAATTAGAAGGTTGAAGCGAGAAAGGACGATAAGGGCACCAAAGGTGATAGCCTACCCTTGTGTTATGCCTCTTTTGAATTAATACAATGCATGGTTAAATCCTCCAAGCAAAAATAGAAAGCGATGGAGATGGTGCAGGCTAGAAACTGGTATAGGAAAGAAGACGCTGCGAAGCAGCCAGGTGATTCCTCTCCTGCTACTAATATGTTGGGAATCTATAATGAAGTGTCAAACTATGAAGACAGATGCAACAGACTCCAAATGAACACGTTTGATGATATTCCACCTTCAAAAGAACCATGTCACACAAGAGGAATATACCTACTCGGTTCCATCGGAGAAGCAGGGGACCTCCCCCTTGAAGCACATCGAGCTCTTGTTACAGGAATTTTGAGTGGAAAGTGGGATGTTCCATTGAAGAAAGATTCTATGGGTCCTCTTTTGAAGTCTTCCAAGTGTCAACCTGACGAATCTCTAGGAGAAGGAAGCTCCGGATGGCTTTCCCATGAGCAGGTGACAAAACATGCTGGAGGTTGCCGTGATTTCTATGACCTTGTGGCCGAATACATGGAGGGTCTGGGTGAAGGTAGTGATTGGTTTCATCCTTGCTTTGAAGATCAGTTTGTTTATCATCTCCTTCTCCCATTATCTATTTCATTTCTTTCCATCAAGAACAATAAAAGAAAAAAACTATTAGGAAAGTTGCTTGATTGGATTCATTGGAAGTTTGATTTCACTTAATCAGACTTGTGCACATAGGTAGAGTAGGTAGGAAAAAATAATCTTGGAAGTTATCAAGCATTTCCTTCATTACTGTTTTAGTTTATTTTAGGGAGTTAGGTAGGAAAAAATAAGCTCGGCAGTTAGGTAGGAAAAAATAAGCTCGGCAGTTATCGAGCATTTCCTTCAAGTGATGAAGAATATGTTCTGATTTCCACTCTCATAGAAATTATCACACATGGCGGCAATGATTGGTTTATAGAAAGTGGTGCTTCCAAACATATGACAGGATTCAAGGAATCCTTTGTGAAACTATCTGAACATGAATCACCTCACAAGGTGAAACTTAGAGATGACTACCAGTATCCAATAAAAGGTAGTGGTGAATCCTCATATAATATAGACTCTGGAAATTCTATCAAGATGAAATATGTATTGTTTGTACCTAGACTAAAGAAGAACCTCCTCTCCATATCTGCATTGGATGCAAAAGGAATGAGGGTTGCATTTGTAGATGGCCAAGTCCTCATGTGGCCAAAAGGAAAGTCTTTCAATGATGTAGTAGTGATTGGGGAACAAGAAGGAGGACTATACAAATTGAAGGGCCAACTGGATCAAGCTTTGGTTAATGACTTGGTAGAACCAAATGAGCTTTGGCATAGAAGGCTTGCACATGTGCATTATAGAGCACTACCACTTGCAAGCAAAGCAGTTGAAGGTCTCCCAGAAATGTAGACAAAACATGAAGGTGCATGCAAAGGATGTGTGAAAGGGAAGTGTGGAAATTGAACCAGGTGATAGATTAATTTTACTCACAACAATTAACAATTGATCATGCAAAATCACTCACAAAGAGACTGAAAATTGGAGCTAAACACTAAACTATATTAAATCAGTGTACAATAGCCAACCCTGTAATAACATAGGTTGCTGAATAAATAACATACATCAGGGATTTGAATGCATGAGGAGCAATTCGAATCTAGCATAAAGCAGGCTTACCAAAAATAAGCAAATCCCCCATAGGTGTAAAAAGCTGATCCCAAATCTGTCATGGAGCTCATGAATTGCAAAAAAGGATTAGGAAAGCTAAAGAGTGGTGGAATGGCAGCTCATACATGCTTTTTCATGGAGAAAAGAGAGGAGGATGTGTAGGACAAAAAACTAGTCAACCTCACCTAGTCTAGCTTTTCCTTTTGCCTTAAAACACTGAAAAAGCAGGCAATAAAGCAGAAAAAGCAGAAGGGTGCCTAGGAGGCCAGGAATAAAGAAGAATTGATTCCTTTAGCTCTCCCATGCGCTACATGAGTCAAATAAGGCAAGTTTGACCATTATAGATAGGCAAATGACAACTTGCACAAGGTGGGACACATGAACTAGGCAAATAAGACACAAATAATGGAATTAATGTCTAAGTGGGTAAACTATGGGTTGATTATTTTAACACCCCCCCTTAAGCCTGACTTATGAGTAATATATCAGAAAATTATAGGGCCTAGCAACAAGGCTTAGTCACCCTTTACATATTGCATGTCCATTTAAACAAGGAAAGAGGCAAAACCAACTTGGAAAAATCCTCCCTTAAACATGGACTGTAAAACGAAATTGTAGAATCTTGTCTTCACTCATGCTTGCACAGCATGATCAGCAATCCCCAGTAGTGATTTTAGATTGCTGAAGGTCTTCTCACAAAATGCTTTGGTGAAGATATCAGCTACTTGTTCTGAAGATGAGAAGAAGAGTAGGTGAATGGTGCCATCATGCACAAGCTCTCTGATGTAGTGCATATGGATCTCAATGTGTTTGGTTCTCTGCTTCTGAACTGGATATTTGCAGATTCAAATGGTACTCTAGTTATCATAGTAGATGGTAGTTGAGTACTCTGGTTCGAATCCACACTCTCCAAGTAAACCCTGCAACCATAAACATTGAGTTGTTGCATTAACAACTCCTCTGTACTCTGCTTCTGTAGATGAGAGTGCAATGGCACTCTGTTTCTTGCTTGACCAGCTGATTGGCCCTTCTGCAAACATGAAAACATATCTTGAATTGGACTTTCTGTCTATGCTATCACCTTCCCAATCACTGTCAGTAAATCCAATCAAATCAAGATCAGATTTTTCTTTATAGAAGATCCCATGTGTCCTTGTTCCCTGAACAAAGGTAAGGATCCTTTTGGCTGCTTTCCAATGGATATCTTGAGGCTGATCCATGAATCTAGAAGCCACACTTACTGCATAACAAATATCAGGTCTAGTATGTGTTAGATATAATAAACATCCAATCAATTTCCTATACAGTGTATTGTTTACCATCGATGAAGAATCAGCTTCTTCCAGCTTCACTCCTGAAAGGAAAGGAGTTTTGCTTGCTTTGCAATACTTCATTTTGAATTTGTTCAGCAAGTCCAAGGCATATTTGGACTGGTGCACCTTGATTCCAGCTTTGGTTTGAGCAATCTCAAGCCCCAAAAATTGACTTAAGAGCCCCAAATCTGTCATGGAGAAGGCTTGGTTCATAGCTCCTTTTAAGGAAGCAATCTCAGCCTGTGAGCTTCCTGTAATGAGGAGGTCATCAACATATAACACAATGATCATTAATTAAACATTAACTAACTTCAAATAGACATTTGGATCTGATTTTCACCATGAAAATTTAGTGATAGCAAGAAGCTATCGATCTTGGCATACCAAGCCCTGGGGGCTTGCTTTAGCCCATACAATGACTTTCTCAACCTGCACACAAGAGAAGGGTTAGTAGCAAAAACTTGAGGCTGCTGCATATATATCTCTTTAGTGAGATCTCCATTCAGGAAGGCACACTTTACATCCATGTGATGTACCTCCCATTGCCTTGAGGCTGCAATGGCTAGATCTAGCCTGATGGAATCCATCTTTGCCATTGGGGAAAAGGTCTCATTGTAATCTATGCCATGAACCTGTGAGTAGCCCTTGGATACCAATCTAGCCTTGTACTTCAGTGGTGAACCATCAGCAGCAAATTTGGTCTTATAGACCCACTTACACTAGACTAACTTTCTTCCTGGAGGAAGATCCACTAGCTCCCATGTGTTGCTCTTCTGGAGTGAGCTGAAATCCTCCTTCATGGTTGTTTGCCATCTTGGATCTCTTGCTGCTTCTTCATATGTTTGAGGATCATACTCCACCATCAAATATCATTTTTTAGCAAACATAGGATCCTTCATGCACAGACCACTCTCAAACTGAGATCTAGTCCTCCTTGGGTCATTGGGATCCCCAGCTAGCTCTCCTACTGCATGTAGTGTCTTGGCTGCCCATTTTGGCCTTGTAGGGATGTTAGGGTCTGCAATAAAATAATCTCCATCAGAAAAATCAGAATCATCATGTTCAACAATCTCTTTACTTACTTCTTGAGGTTCAGGTGGTGAAGAGGCTTCACCAACTTCCACTGCTGCAAGGGGTTCTTCTTCAAACTGAACACACCTTTCAATGAAGGCTTTGTTTGTGCTCAAATTTATCAAATTGTACCCTTTTGAATATTCAAAGTATCCAACAAAGATACACTCTTGGCTTTGGGGCTGCAAAGCCTTCCTCTTCTTTGTCGGGATTCTAGCCCAAGCCTTTGAGCCAAAAATCCTGAAATGGGTCACATCTGGCTTGTGCCCACTCCATGCTTCGAAGGGAGTCATGCCATCAAGATGTTTGTGAGGAACCCTATTCTGAATATAGGATGCATAGTTAATAGCTTCAGCCCAGTACTTTGGTGGCAAATTTTTGGCCTCCATCATGCATGTTGCCATCTCCTTCAGTGATCTGTTCTTCCTCTCAGCAACACCATTTTGCTGTGGTGTGTAAGGGATAGAATACTACATCTGAATACCTGCATATGCACAATAATTAATAAACTTAGACTTGGCATACTCACCACCATTGTCAAATCTGAGGGCCTTGAGTTTCCTTCCAGACTGGTTTTCAACCAAAGCGTTAAAGACTTTGAATAGGCCAAAAACTTCAGACTTGTGTTTCAGGAAGTGAACCCAGCAATACCTAGAAAAGTCATCAATGAAAGTCAATGCATATTTGTCCTGGCTCATGGAAATATGAGGGAATGGGCCAGCAACATCATTATGGATCAGCTCGATGGGTGCAGAGGTTCTCTCATGACTAGCTCTCTCAAATTTGTGCTCTGGGTGTTTTCCTAGGATACAACCTTGGCAGACTCCTTTGGAAAATTTTATCTTGGGAAACCCTATGACCATCTCTTTTTCACTAAGATCAGAAAGATACTTGTAATTTAGGTGGCCAAATATTTCATGCCACATCTTGCTGGCTTCATTAGCATGAATGAGAAGAGTAGAGGGGTTTGAGTAAGGTAGGAAGTGTGAGAACATGTATACCTTTTGAGCATGATTCGCAACTCCTTTTGCAATGACTCTACCAGTTGAGATCTCTGTGATCTCAACTTCATCGGGGGAGAATATGACCTTCTTAGGAGACCGAGTGTGGGTCATTTGGTACACTGATAGGAGGTTGGAGGCGAGACCAGGCACATACAACACATTGCTGAACTGACCATGATCAAGATCTATCCTTCCTTTGCCTTTACTTTCAGTGAGAGAATCATGTCCCAGTACAATAGATGGTCCTTTCGACATGTCCAGTGAGGAGAAGACCTCCTTAGTCGAAACCATGTGTCTTGAAGCTCCAGAATCAATGATAAAACTGGGTGAGCTTGATTTGCCAGCAACTAGAGCATGAACTCTCTCTCTGTCATCTGAACTTGATCCTCCTTCTCTCTTCTTTGAGCTTTCTGGAAGGGAGATGCCATTCTTCTCCAGGATTTGGGTCAGCATGTCTATTTGCTTTTTCATACAAGAGCTTTCAGAGTGATTTCCCTTATTGCAGTATGCACACTTGTTCATTTCACCTTTGTTCTTCTTCTTCTGGTAATTCTTCTTGGGACCTTGTGGATCCTCCAGAGATTGTTTCTTGTCTCTCTTTTGCTCAGGTGGATTTTTAGCTTTCTTTTTTCCTTTTAAATCCACCTTCAAATCTCCAGCAATCAGAGCTTGATATTTGGATGGGTTGATGGTGCCCATCATCACCAGCTTATCCTGTTCTTGTGTGAGAGATTCCATGAAATATGCAAGGCTAGGCATCTTCCAGGTTCGAGCTATCAGTTTTGTGGCATAGAAGGTCGAAACAAACACTGAATAGTCAGGGCCTAGCTTCGAGAGGATGGCCAGTACGAGCTGATCATCTTTCTTTTCGATACCACACTGTTTCAGCTGCAAAACTAGTGCTTTGAACTTGGAGAAATATAGCTATAGGGATTTAAAGCTATTTGGACTCAGAGAAATCAGCTCATTTTCAATTTGATGTCCCCTCATCTCATCTGTCTTTCCAAAAAGATCAGCAAGATTATCCCATACTTCATTCGGTGATGTCAATCCATCAATATGGAAAAGGAGGTCTCTAGAAATACTCAGACACAGGAGGCCATAAGCCTCATCCCTCCTGTTGTGCCATTTTATCTTCTCTACAGCTGCATTGGGCTCTGCTTATGTTGCCATAGTCACCCTGTAGAGGCTTTTCGCTCTCAATAGTATCTCCATCTCTGCTTTCCATTCAAAGAAATTGAAAGGAGTCAAGATAGTTTTCTGTGATTGATCCATAGCTTAGAAAATCTGTCCCGGCTGTCAGTAGAAGGCTCCCAGTCACTGATGTCGAACCTGCAAAAAAAAATTTGAAGGAGAGAAACAACCTACAATGGCTCTGATACCATGTGGAAATTGAACCAGGTGATAGATTAATTTTACTCACAACAATTAACAATTGATCATGCAAAATCACTCACAAAGAGACTGAAAATTGGAGCTGAACACTAAACTGTATTAAATCAGTGTACAATAGCCAACCCTATAATAACATAGGTTGCTGAATAAATAACATACATCAGGGATTCAAATTCATGAGGAGCAATTCAAATCTAGCATAAAGCAGGCTTACTAAAAAATAAGCAAATCCCCCATAGGTGTAAAAAGCTGATCCCAAATCTGTCATGGAGCTCATGAATTGGAAAAAAGTCTTAGGCAAGATAAAGAGTGGTGGAATGGCAGCTCATACATGCTTTTGCATGGAGAAAAGAGAGGAGGATGTGTAGGACAAAAAACTAGTAAACCTCACCTAGTCTAGCTTTTCCTTTTGCCTTAAAACACTGAAAAAGCAGGCAATAAAGTAGAAAAAGCAGAAGGGCACCTAGGAGGCCAAGAATAAAGCAGAATTGATTCCTTTAGCTCTCCCATGCACTACATGAGTCAAATAAGGCAATTTTGACCATTATAGATAGGCAAATGACAACTTGCACAAGGTGGGACACATGAACTAGGCAAATAAGACAAAAATAATGGAATTAATGTCTAAGTGGGTAAACTATGGGTTGATTATTCTAACAGGAAGAATGCAAAGAAGACATTTCCAAGTAGTGAGAGCAAAGAAAAATGAATCTTGGAAATAATCCACTCTGATGTATGCAGTCCAATGTCATCCAGTTCATTAAGCGGGTATGTATACTATGTTTCTTTTATTGATGATTTTTCTAGAAAGGCATGGATGTACTTTATGAAGAACAAAGATGATGTATTAAGCAAGTTCAAGGAATTCAAAGCCTTGATCGAGAATCAAATAGAAAATAAGATCAAGAACTTTCGATCAAATAATGGCGAATAATTCACATCAAATGAATTCAAAGAGCTATGCAAAGACTCAGGGATTAAGAGGGAGTTATCCACTCCATATAATCCACAATAGAATGGGATTGCAGAAAGAATGAATAGAATGATCATGGAAGCAACAAGGGCCATGCTTCATGATCAATATCTTCCCATGCATCTATGGGTAGAAGCTACCAGAACAATGGTGTATGTACAGAACCGTACTCCACACAGAGTACTCAAGAACAAGACACCTGAAGAAGTCTTCTCTGGAAAGAAACAAGAATTCAGCCATCTCAGAATATTCAGCTGTCCTGTATACATACACATTCTGAAAGAAAAGAGGACAAAATTAGATCCTTCAAGAAAGAAGGGTATATTTGTGGGATACTCTAAAAGCTTGAAGTCTTACAGAATATACTTCCCAGGGTTAAAGAATATCGACATCAGCAAAGATGTAACATTTGACGAAGATTCAGCCTACATCAAATCCAGGAAGAGACCGACTGAAGAGCCTGAAGAAACAGAACCACCTAGAATTCATGATACAACCATGAATGAAGAAATTCAAGAAGAAGATCAAGAATTAGAAGAACCTCAAGAACCTGTAGATCCACCTCAGGAGAAGAATACTCACAAGAGGAAACATACTTGGGTACGTGAAATTATCCAAGGTGCAGAAAGATATGGTGCTTCAGAAGAAACACACAGAGGAAGAAAGAGAACTAGGTCCTGATCCAGTTATGTAGCCTTGGTATGTGACATTATTGATAAAGAACCTTCCAACTATGAAGAAGAGACAGAAAGGAAAGAATGGAAGGAGGCTATGATCAAAGAGTATCAATCGATCATGAAGAATGATGTTTGGGATGTTGTCCCAAGACCAGAAGGGAAGTGCATTGAAACTTCCAAATGGATCTACAAGATCAAGCGTGCTGCAGATGGCAGCATAGAGAAATATAAAGCAAGATTTATGGCTTGTGGTTTCTCCCAGAAAGAAGTAATATATTATGAAGAAACGTTTGCACCTGTAGCTAGATACACTTCCATCAGATTAGTACTTTCTCTGGCTGCATTGATGAAATGGAAGATACACCAGATGGATGTCAAGACTGCTTTCTTGAATGGTGTAGTGGAAGAGGAAGTGTATGTGGAGCAACCACTCGGTTTTGAGATACATGGCAGGGAGTCTCATGTGTGTAGATTGAAACAAGCCCTGTACGGTTTGAAACAGGAACCCAGGACATGGTACGACAGAATTGATGGCTTTCTATCCAGTTTGGGCTTTACCAAGAGTAAACCAGATTCCAACCTTTACTATAAGGTTGAAGATGGCAACCCGGTGATACTGCTACTGTATGTGGATGATCTATTTGTAATAGGTATGGATGGGTTTATTGCTGATATGAAGAGGAAGCTTGCTGCCGATTTTGAAATGAAAGACTTGGGTATGATGCACTATTTCCTAGGCATGGAGGTGTGGCAAAATGCAGATGGAATCTTCCTTGGATAAGGGAAGTATGCAGTAGAGATTCTGAAGAGATTCGGGATGATGGACTGCAAGGCCATAACCACACCTATGGCATCAAACCTAAATCTATTGAGTGATGCTTCATTAGAAGCGTTTGATGCTACGATGTATCATTAGATGATTGGGTCCTTGATGTATCTAATGAACATGAGACCAAATATTTTCTTTGCTGTGAACACCTTGAGCTAGTTCCTGACAGATCCGAGACATGTTCACTTGATTGCTACAAAGCATATTTTGAGGTACCTGAAGGGTACAGTTGATTATGGGATCAAGCATGAGGGGAATCAAAAGATTAACCTGGAGGGTTATGTTGATTCAGATTGAGTAGGAAGTGCCATCGATAGGAAGAGCACTTCAAGATGCTGCTTCAGTATGGGATCAGATGTGATCTCTTGGTTTAGCAAGAAGCAGTCCTGTGTGGCACTGAGTATAGCTGAAGCAGACTATGTCGCAGCTTGTATAGCTAGTTGCAAGGCAGTGTGGTTGAGAAAGCTACTGTCTGATTTATTTAATCTCTAGTTGGATGCTACTTGTATATATTGCGACAACTAGAGTTGTGTGAAGTTGTCAGAGAACCTAGTGTTCCATGACAAGTCAGAGCATATCGAGATCAAGTTTCACTATATCAGGGATATGGTGCAAAGAGGAGCAGTGAAGCTCCAGTATGTTGCGACAGATGAAAAAATAGCTAATGTGTTGACAAATCCATTGGCCGAAGTGAATTTTGAGTACTTCAGGGAGAATCTTGGTGTTCTCTAGATCGAGGTTCCCTCCAAAGGGAAATGATGAGACCTAGAGCCATTATGTCACGGTGAGAGGATTAGGTTACTTCCATGGTCAGATGTAAGGGCTGAGACATTCTGTCATGGTGAGAGGATTTGGTTCCTTCCATATTATATGTGAGTGCTGAGCCATTCTGATGTGACTATAGGATTGGTTCCTACATGATCAGATATAAGCACTGAATGCCATTCTTGGAATGGAGGCACCTAGTTAGTTACCAAGAATACTCAATCTGGGATTGAGTGCCATCTTGATATGACTATGGGATGTAGTATTACATGATCATATGTGAATGCATGGCCATTCTGATGTGATTGAGGGATGTTTTCCCACTTGATCAGATATAAGGGCTGATTCCATTCTTTGGGAGAATGGAGGCACCTGGTTAGTTACTAGGAATCCTCAGTTTGGGACTGAGAGCCATTTCGATGCTGTGTTTTTGAACATGGTATAATGTAAGTTAAGAGCCCTTTCGATGTGGTGTTTTCGAACATGGTCGGATGTAAGTGCTGAGCCCTTTCAATGCGATGTGTTCAGACATGGTCAGATATAAGTGCTGAGACATTCTGGCGCGATGTGTTTATACATGGTCAGATGTGAGTGCTGGGCCTTTCTGAAAAGATGAGGTCAGATGTGAGTGTTGGGCATGCCTTTCTGACAAGATGAGGTCAGATGTAAGAGCTGGGCGGGCCATTCTGATTTAGGGTCAGATATAAGTGCTGAAGACTGTTGTAAAGGAAAGTATCCTATGGCTAGGGTTTAAGAGGCCATCAACGTACTGGGGTTGAAAGAGAGATGCACAATGTTCAGCAAGCATATAACAGCAAGTCTCAGAGATGAGAAAGATCCACACCTGATTAACTGAAGGCTGGTCCAAGCTTTCTCTTCAATCCTCTTCTTGCTCCTCTCGCTCCAAGAGACCTGCAAAACAAGTTATACCTTCCTCAAACCATCATGACCATATATAAGACAATGATAATCAAGTAAACATAAAAAAATGATCTAAATAACATCATCATATGATTAGAAACAGAGATTCAATCACACATTGAACAATGATTTGGGAAGAAGAAGGACATCACATCTTTATTAATCTTGAAAACAAGTACAAGTATACCTTCTCTTCAAGTTGGCACCTCACGAAACCTTGATCTGGTTCTTCTGTTTCTCTTCTCCAAAGAACTCATCCTCCAAGCTCTGCAACACAAGGGGAAGACCTCCAGGGCAAAGATGTGGGCAAAGAGAGTCCCGATTCCTCCAGCATAACAATGCATAAATTCCAAGTCCCCTCTCATGGACCTCCCTACCTCTATTTATATGGATGAAATAAGGTAGTTCGAAGGTTAGATAAGTTACAGCAGTTAAGGAAATCCAGTTATATGATATAACTAATCTCTACTTAATGCGTGTTTTAAAGTTTAAAATGTTAAGATACACATGCGCGGGTCTTCAGTAGAGCAACCCGCGAGTGATGCGCGACTATATAGAAGAGAAACCCGCACATACAAGGATGCACGACTTGCTACAAGGAAGAGTCGCGAGTGATGCGCGAGTTGTCAATAGAGAGAGTCACGCATACATCCCAACATAGCTAAATGGCAAAGTAACAGGCTGGATGAAGGCAGAAATGTATTCCATAATAAGCCAAGCTATAGTATTCTAGGCAAACCTCAATCCATAAGTGTCCTTTGTACGCCGACATAAGGAAAGTCAACACTCGGACGGAGAGGTGCCATTCTGGTGTATAACAGATGCCCCCTAATGTGTGAGGTTAGAGGGGAAGATGATAGCCGAAATACATTATAAAGGAAAGAG
>LPNX010558375.1:709623-771587 GCA_001517045.1 Pseudotsuga menziesii
GAGTTATGCTTTGACAAGGATTCAGAGGGTTATCTCCTTTGTCCAAGCCTCCACGCGGCCTCGTGCTTAACTCCCGTTTGAGAGGAGCTTCCCAGATACAGTGGTAGAATCAAGGATTTACCTAGTGATAGGCCAACTACATCTGAAATTTAACACTTGTGGGGAGTTTACACTTCCTAGCCCACAAGTCTAGCCTAAGCTAGTAGGTGTATGACCCTATAAAATAAAACTTACTGATAAATTTTAAAATTATATCGTTTATTTTATGGGTTGTTTCTTACTCAGAGGGTAAATGGCATGAAACTAGTGTGATGTTTTGACTCAAAAATTGAAATAAAATGACTAAACAAAGAGAAATGAAATGCAAAAAAGCAAATAGCTATTCTCTTTATATTTTCCAATAGGAAACTTGAAAGCCAAAAAAGATAAAATCTTTTTATATTTTTTAAATTTTTCCAAAAACAACTATATGCTACGCACTCTAGACTAATAGCCTAATCTATATGCATATAAAGAAAATATGTTTTTGTCTTTTTTCTTTTATAAAATGCAAAAGAAAAAAAAACAGCCTATCAACTAAAGCAAGCAAATACTGAAAGCAAAGGAGATAGACAAATACTTTGCACCCCAAAACAAACCCTAGGTTTCCCTAAAGTTGAATATAAACCTCTTTTAAAAGGAAAGCTTACAGAAGTAAACAAGCCAACACTTTGGAATGAAAAGACTGAGCATAAAGACTGACATAAACAAAGGTCCAGAAGTCCCAAGCATCAATCTAAACCTACAAAGAAAAGCTGCTCAGTACCTTGTCCAACAAGGTCAAACCAAAGAAAGAGGTAGGGGGAAAAGCAACAAAATAAGTTCTTTTTAATTTTCTTTTATAAGGGAAAAAGAAAAACTACCTACAAAGCAAAATCATGCAGATAATAAGAACAAAGCAAAAGGATCTCTGCTACACAACCATCCAACAAACTTTAGACCGAACTAAAGTCAGCATAAACTCTACTTGGAAGGAAGGCTTGCATAAGAGGCAAGTCAACAACTTTGGAAAGGTAAAGTAAACCAACAAAAGAAGGAGGAAAACAATACCTACAAGCTTCTGAAATCAAACAAAGGCCACTAACAGAGGCTGATCAGAAACATAATCCAAAAAGACCAAACCAAGCAAAGGAGATGGGAGAAAGAGCAAAGAACAAAACCTAAAGCTATAAAAGGCTTACCACATAGATAGAAAACAACCAAGAGGATGACACTAACTCCCTAGAGTCATGCACCTGCAGAGGACCCTAAAAGACCTACCCAACAACCCAGAAACAGAAGAAAAATCCCAAAAAGAGGAAAAAACACTGCTTACAGGGGCATGCGCGACTGTCTATAAGGGCAACTCGCGCATGAGACGCGACTGTCCAGTGCAGCAACCCGCGCATACAATACTGTATACGCGACTGTCTACAACAACAACCTGCGCATAGGTAGCAAAATCCCAGAAAGAGGTCAGAAACCACCCAAAAAAGGCAGGGGAAGTGTGCAATCAAACTGAAAAGGTGTTCCTAAGTGGTAAGAAGGACCCGAAACAATGCAAAAGCTGAAAGAAATCAAGAGAAAAAACCCCAAACAGACAAGGCTAGTCCCCAGCGGAGTCGCCAGTTCTGTTGTAAAGGAAAGTATCCTATGGCTAGGGTTTAAGAGCCCATCAACGTACTGGGGTTGAAAGAGAGATGCATAATGTTCAGCAAGCATATAACAGCAAGTTTCAGAGATGAGAAAGATCCACACCTGATTAACTGAAGGCTGGTCCAAGCTTTCTCTTCAATCCTCTTCTTGCTCCTCTCGCTCCAAGAGACCTGCAAAACAATTTATACCTTCCTCAAACCATCATGACCATATATAAGACAATGATAATCAAGTAAACATAAACAAATTATCTGAATAACATCATCATATGATCAGAAACAGAGATTCAATCACACATTGAACAATGATTTGGGAAGAAGAAGGACATCACATCTTTATTAATCTTGAAAACAAGTACAAGTATACCTTCTCTTCAAGTTGGCACCTCACGAAACCTTGATCTGGTTCTGCTATTTCTCTTCTCCAAAGAACTCAGCCTCCAAGCTCTGCAACACAAGGGGAAGACCTCCAGGGCAAAGATGTGGGCAAAGAGAGTCCCGATTCCTCCAGCATAACAATGCAGAAATTCCAAGTCCCCTCTCATGGACCTCCCTACCTCTATTTATATGGATGAAATAAGGTAGTTCGAAGGTTAGAGAAGTTACAACAGTTAAGGAAATCCAGTTATATGATATAACTAATCTCTACTTAACGTGTGTTTTAAAGTTTAAAATGTTAAGATACACATGCACGGGTCTTCAGTAGAGCAACCCGCGAGTGATGCGCGACTATATAGAAGAGAAACCCATGCATACAAGGATGCGCGACTTGCTACAAGGAAGAGTCGCGAGTGATGCGCGAGTTTTCAATAGAGAGAGTCGTGCATACATCCCAACATAGCTAAATGGCAAAGTAACAGGCTGGATGAAGGTAGAAATGTATTCCATAATAAGCCAAGCTATAGTATTCTAGGCAAAACTCATTCCATAAGTGTCCTTTGTACGTCGACATAAGGAAAGTCAACACTCGGACGGAGAGGTGCCATTCTGGTGTATAAAAAAGACCTACATGAAGGGTAGGCCTACAACTAGCATAAAAAAGGGCTGGCTCTGTAGAACTTCCTGTGATGAGAAAAATTGAGAGATAGCACCATTCTGAGATAGCACCGATGATGATGATCCAGACTTGATGATGATCCAGATCTAGGATGATCCAGAGATGATGATGATCAAGACTTGATGATGATCTAGATCAAGTGATTATCTAGAGATGATGATGATCCAGACTTGATGATGATCCATATTTGATGATGATATAGTGATGATGATCCAGCAGTCGTGATGAAGAAGACTTGAAGAAGAAGATGAATTAGAAGAAGACTTGAAGACGAAGATGACTTGAAGATGAATAAGACTTGAATACGATGATGACTTGAAGATGAAGAAGACTTGAAGATGAATACAACTTAAAGATGACGATGATGAGATGATCCAGTCAATATAGAGAAGAAGAATAGTGCTGAAAATTGTGTCGAAAGAATACCTTCCTAGATAAGAGGGAGTGCTGATGTATTTGTAACTTCGGAATGTATTCACTTGTATATCTTATGTCTTGTACCCCAATGTTTATTCTGGGAAGTGTCTATAATGTATTTGATTCATGTCATGCCCTGATGTTGCTATCGGGAGGTTCTATAATGTAAACAATTCATGTCAAGTAATTGTGGGTAACCCTCCTATTGTTCAAGGGTTAAAGTCCCCACAGTTTCGGGGCACTAGGGTTATTAGACTCTCCTAGAGAAGTCGGCCCTAGTGAGTCATTGTCATGTCAAAAATGAGTATAAATAGAGAGTGAGCCTCTCTATTTATCACACAGTCACTCACACTCAGTTGTAGCGCATAACTGAGGAAGAAGAAGTTGCCGAGGCTAGAAAGAAAGAGGCTATTGTTGTCGGAATATCATCTTACTATTTTTGGGGCTTTGCTATTTGGTCCTGATTCTATCTCTGAGGAAGCTGTGGGGTTTTCCCCTTTATGGTTTCCCCAAGGAAAATATTTGTGTTCATTATCTTATGTGTTTGATTTCTGTGCTTGTTATTCTCTTAGTTAAGATCCTAAGTTAATGCTAGCTTAAATGATATAAAAATCTAACAATAGACACTAGGTCAAAAATGTTTTTAGTCATTGAAGTGTTTGTACTTTTTACCTTTTTCGATCGACCTTACTTTGCTCTTGTTTCGATAAATATTTTGAACTGTGTCTCAACCAAAACTTTGTTCACTACAACATCTGCTATGATTTTAATGGGTGTAGCTACTAGTTCATCTTCATCTTCTGATTATGAGAGGATAAGCTTACGCTTCATCTTCCATTTTGCCTGAGTTGCCATTTTCCTTGCAGCTGCTATTTCCCTTGCCAGTTTTCTGATTTTGTCTTTAGTTATAGCGTATTCTGGGTTGTCCGATTCAATTTCTTCCTCTAGTCCATCTCCTCCCTTCTATTGGTTGGTCAGGCTGATACTTTTCTTAGCTGGTTTGGTTACCTGTTGCTCAGTCGGTGTACTTCCCCTTTGGGTCAGTGGTGGTACAATTGTTATTTGTAGTCTGTTGGTATCCTCTGCTGGTGTCTCTTTCGACAGGAAGGTGTTGATATACAGTCAAAGTTCATAGTCCTCCTCCTTCTTCTAGTCCGTCAATGGTTCTTCCATTGTTAGGTTTACTTCTTTAGCCTTTGTTGGTATTGACAATTTTGTATTTGATTGTTGGGCTAGCTCTTGGAAAATATCTTCAACTGTTGGGTAATAGTAGAGAGGTATTGCTTTTGCTTTTGCTCCCTGCATATACTAGACTCTTGTGCGGTTGAGTTCTAGTTGGATGTGTGCTGTTTTTGGAAGACTTCTTCGAATGTTCCGAGGCACCCTCCATCTGGTCGTCTGGATTTTTAGGTTTTGGAGCTAGTTTTCCAACAGTACTATTCTGATTGCTCATTCTTTCAATGTTCCATTCTGCACAAATGGCTTGAACCTCCACATGTGGAATTTTGTTGGTTCTTGGAATTGTTTGTCCCCGAATGTGCACAAGTGGTACATTATCATCCAGAGAATTAGAGATGGGAACCTTATGATCCCAACCGACTCCTGACATCTCTCATAGATATTTTTGAGCATGTCAGCAACATGCTAAGCCCATCTGTACACTTTTCCTGTTTCTGCTATTGTGTCTACTGCCTCTAGCATGTCCAGCTTTAGATCACTCCCTCGTCTTGTAGGGGTGAGTCATGTTGCTATGATTTTGGCCACGATTTGCGACGTTTGGGCTTGTATTTGACTGATCATTAGCCCTTTTGAATTTTTTTTCTGATGGTGTCCTAGTTAGTCATTCTACTAGTCCTTCTTTTATACCAATAGGGACTGGGTCGCCTTGTTTTGAGAGACCAGTCAATTTGTATATGACTTCGCCAGAGATTTCTACTGGCATGTCAAAGTAAAATTTTCCATTGTGGTATAGGCTGATAATGAATTTTACCACTGTCTCTTTTGTTCCTCCAAAACTCGCCATGAACGGTGTGTTCATGTAGTTCATAATGGAGATATGGTTTATCTTCTCTCCTTCTGGTTTCTATTTCTTGTTGACATAGGCCCATTCCTTGATTTCGGCCCAAGTTTTCACCCATGAGGTTTCTTGTACCTTGGTGTTCTTGATGTTTCTTAGCCTTCTCATCAATGGGGTTTCAGTGGATTGCAGTTCTTTTGTATTTGCAGCTGCGGCTTTGGTTTGCTTCGGGGCCATCTCGTTGGTCTCTTGGTTGTCTTGTCTTACAGGTTCTTGTTTCTCAATTTTCTAACTATTGAATTGTTCTATCTCTTCAAAATATGGTAAATGATCTTTTCCTGGTCCGATATTTATAGATGGAGCGGGTGACGTTTCTGTCGATGGATGTATTAATGGAGAAAGTGATGGTCCAACGCAGTCTCTGGAGTTTGCGTTAATGGCATTTTGATTTTGGCGCTCCATCTGACCGTAGTCATGAAGGCCTGATTTGAACTTGGAGGTTGTTGGTCGATGTCGATCCTGCGATTGATCAATGGCGATATGTCAATGGGTTTGGTGTCGATTGTTGAAGTGCTGGTTATTATATTTTTTGAAGTTTCCTGTCATCCTAGTTGTTGGTTCTGTTTTGTTGTTTTTAGTCTTTTTAGATTTTTAGATTTTTTGTTTGACAGTTATGGTCGTTATATTTATGCCTTTTTTTTGTAATTTGTTTTAATTTTTGTACCGTTTTAGTCGGGCACCATTAACAAGTTTCTGAAATATTATGCCTTGTAACATCCTTAGTCGGACTGATCCATTGGCATGAATCTCTTCGACAACATAAGGTCCCATCCATTCTATATGTAAATTTTTGGGTTTTCCTTATACTCAACTATTGTATAGTAATGCGAGGTCCCCTACAGATAGATTTTGTTTTTGATATTACGATCATGCCAACCCTTCTGCTGCTGCTTTTGGATTTCTTGATGTTACAAAGTGAGTAGTTGGTGTTCTTCTAGCTTGCTTAATTGCATCAGTCGGTCCTTCCCGTCTTATTCAACATTGACATGTAAAATATCTGCTATGATAGGTATTTGTTGTCTAAAATGTAGTGGAATGACTTCTTCTTGGCCATAGACTAGTCAAAATGGTGTTTGGTTGGTCGAACGCTTGTATGTTGTTCTGTAAGCCCATAGTACTACAGGTATCTTTTCATCCCAATCATCTTTGTTGGTATTGTAGATTTTTGTTAGGCTCCTTGTTAATGTTTTGTTGAATTCATCGATTGCTCCATTCAACTGAGGGTGATAAGATGCACTACGTCGGTGGTCTATTTTGAACTAGTCTGTTAGTGCTTTGATGGTTTTCTTAATAAAGTGTGAACCTTTGTCACTGATTAGGGTTATAGGGAATCCAAATATGGTAATTATATTTTTGTAGATAAATTTAGCAGCCATCTCACTGGAACATGTGTTGACAGTTCTTCTTCTTCCCACTTAGTTACATATTCTACTGCGGTTATTATGTATCTTGCACCTGTTCTTTTTGTTGGTTTTGGGAAGGGTCCTATTGCAGCTACAACTATTTTCCCAAATGTTTAAAATTTTGGACCCTCCTTTTTGATTTTATCTTTCCTAGATTGTTTGAATTGTTGAACTTTGTTTTTTGCCTCTACTACAAAATTGGATTGTTTGAAGTTGAATTGAGGTTAACTGTTTTCATGCTTTTCAGAAAACTGTTTTTTATCTACCAATGCTTTTGATTATGGAGTTTGTTTATTTTTTAACATTTTCTCTCTCGATGATTTTGTTTTATCACTATCGAAAGTCAGTTGAAGTTTGAGTCGGAACTTTAGTTCTCTAGGCCGCCATTGTTTTAGAGGCTAAATGAACTAATTTCATCGCTGCCCAACTGAGAATATTTTGAACACTTAACGCTTTTTTTTTCGATAATTTTTCACTGAGGGAAGTCTGTTAATGTTTTCATCGAGGAATTAGTCTTCTATTTCGCCGTCGTTTCGGAGGGAAAACATAGAATGTTTCGACGAATAGTCTTTGTCCTCACCGATTCCGTGGTTTTTGTTTTTTGATGATATGATGTTTTCGCTATCAGAGTTCTAGTCTCGAGCGACGCCGCCATTTTGGAGGCCTTGTTGTTCCAACACTGCGGAGATGCTTAGTTCTAGACTCATCAATCCGTAGTCCTTAGTTCTTCCGATCGTCGATGATTTTCTATTGTCACGAAAACCATGGTCAGTCTGTCTCCCTCCATTGCGGCTCCGTAGTACACTATCTCTCCGACGTTTAGTTGGTTTATCTGCTGACGTGTTACTAGTTAGTCCTCTAAGCCTCCGATTGCCGATGTTTTCTATTGTTGCAGAACCCTTAGTCTATATGACTTCCATCGTTGCGGCTCCCGAGTAATCTGATCATCTGATGCTATAGTGCTTCCGCTCGCTGATGAGATTTTTGTTTTTGCTTGATGCTTAAGTAGTTTTGCTCACCAAGAGGGTTTTTCCCACCTTTTTATGTGCTTTTACTCTATTTTATGATGGTAGAGTTGTTTCCTTGGTTTTGGTCAAGTCTAGTTTTCTCCGAGATGAGGAGCGCGGTTGGGGTTTGGTGTTTTGAGGAGTGTCGGATACATAGTTTTGGTTCATGTTTTCATCGAAGGGTTTCGAGTTAGTTCAGATGTGTTCTGGATTGAGATAAAGAGTCTGTTCTATCGGGATTGTGATTTTAGTTGGACGACGGACTTAGAGAATTTTAGACCCAGCTTGCAGGATTTTCGTTGCCTTATCTTTTTATGCATTAATATTGTTTATAATTCATTTTACATAATGCATGTACTAATACAGTTTTGTGTTATTTTATTAAAATCTAAATGGTTTAAAACCTTGCTATGTTTATGACACGGTGATTGCTGCAAAGAAGATATGTCTAAAAGACAAAGCATAAGAGAGGTGGCTGAAGGAGGTAGCAAGGAAGGAAGAGGCTGAAGAATGAATCAGCAGAGATAGATAAAAGAAGAAGAAAGTGAAGGTCTGAGATCAATAGGATCTAAAAAGACCAATGGATGACTAAGAAGAATCAATAGCAGCAGAGGCCTAGGCGTGGAAAAATTTCATTAGTGACTAAGCTGGCCCATCTTTATAAAAGTGCTATTAAATTTTAATTAAATATAAAGTATTGTACAACACTCACTAAAAGACAAAATTGTGAGAGTGAATGGTTGGGCGGAGCGCAAAGGTCACAAGGGGCAGCCCAAAGGTTTTGCTGTTTTGTATAAATATAGGAGAGTTAGATGTAAGAAAGGATTTTTTCCCAAATATATTTGTGAGAGTATGTTGTAAGAATAACTATTTCCTTTTGCAATAAAGAATTACAAGTTTCCTATTGGAGAAAGCTTGGTGGAATTTTTCAAATGCTGTGCTATGGATTTGTTGAATGTGAACTATTTCATTTTCAGCTTGTGTCCATTAACTGTGAGACTGTTCTAACTCTTTGAACCTATGTTCTTATTATGAATGCACTCTAGTTTATTCTATGGAATTTCCACTATGAGTAATGAAGGCTTTTCATAAACAATAAGCTATCTTGTCTTTCATATATCTATTAATGTTCATGTGTTTTGAAATAAGTAACAACTATCTGTGATTTGTCTTAATGCATGCGCAGAAATACATTACTCATTGATAAATGATAATATTTCTCCCTAGGGATAGGTTATATAGTTAGTTTTAGTTTCTTGCTGTGTGTGATTTAGATGCGAGAGAGTTAGGATGAGAAGTAAGAACCCGCACATCACATTGTGATCGCTCCTCGTATTCTCTATCAATCTGCATTCTTAGATAGGCACTTGCACATCATACTTAAATTTAAAAAACTAAAATATACATGGTGGACTGGGCCGTAACTGGTGAAACCTTTTATTTTATTACTTGACCTATAGTAGCCGGACCGTAAACCAAACAGATTCCCCATACCAAACAGTAATGGGCTAGTTGGGAACGTTTACTGGGGAGAATCCCTAACTGTTGTCACCTACGATTTTCCAGGCCTCAATAGTTTTTGGCGCTAGAAGGAGGGCCTCCAGTGCATGGCTGGCCGAGGAAACTCATTTCCTTGAAATTATTCCATCGGTGACAGTTCTAAAAGCAGTTGGTTTCCCAATCCAACTCCAGAAGAAAAGGGTAAAGAGCATCTGTATTCTGTCGATAACGAAGTAGTCAATGATTTGATAATATTTAATAGGGATTATGTGAAGAAGATTGGAGGATTACCAATTATTCTTGTCTTACCCAGAAGAGAATATCGGAAGAAAGACTGCCCTATATTGGAAGACACAGTGTTGGTTGAATATTTTGAAGAACTGGTAGAAATAGCCTTACAGGAAGTTGTTCAACCTCTGAATTAGTTGGACCCAGATACACCTTACTGTTCACCTGTTCATACCCCTGTTCATTCACCACCTCACTCTCGACTTAAAATAATGGCAAATGTAAACGCAAATCAGCCACCCAACCCACCAAATCCAGCACCTGCTTGGAGGGCTAGGTCACCATTAAACCTAACACCTCCTTTGCATGATTTGCCTCAAGATTTTGAGAAAATGTTGCCTAAGTTTGACCCAAGTGAAAATATTTTGGTATATGATCATTTGCAAATATTTTACTTGGCTATAGAAGGACTACGGGCTGGAGAACATGAAGATGTAGTCTGCAGATTGTTTCCACATACCCTGAAAGGAGCAGCAGCTTCGTGGTATTTTGCTTTGCCTACAAATTCAATCACAAAATGGGACACATTTGAAAGAATATTTAGAAGAAAATATGCAATCCAGAAAACTCATGCAGCCCTAATGAAAGGGTTATGTGCTTTAAAGAAAGAAAGAAAAGAAAAAGTGCATAGTTTCACTCAAAGGTTTGCTGCTTATCTTAAAAAAAAATCTGCAGCTGATAAGCCCTCTGATAAAGTTCTGATTGAATACTATACTTCAGCTCTAGGGCCTAAATTGGCCATGTTTTCCAAGATGTCAGTGAATCCTACATTGTCATAAACTTATGAAGAAGCTGAGAGAGTAGAAGCTGAAAAAGAGAGCATAGAAGATTATCTGAGCAGTCGGGAGAAAAAACTTTTGGTAAAAAAGCTTTATTACTGACTAAGCCTAAGGATGAGCAATCACATGACTTTGAAGGAATGTCGAAAATGATGCTGAAGCTATCTAACAGAGTGATAGATTTGGAAAAAGAAAAGGATCCTCATAAAGATTGTAAGCCTTACTATAAAAGGATAGAAGATAACAATCAATCTAAACCTCCTCCACACAGTCCTGCATCAATGAATTTAACTGAGGTAGGTATGGATAAAATTTGCACCTTTCATCAGTAGCCTCATTCTGAGAAAAATTGCCCTCAATGGATCAATTCGATGACATTAGTAATGAATCAGATATTGGACTCTAAACTAATAGAAACTCATACTGAGGAAGAAAAAAATAATCAACCCATAGAAAAACAAGAGGATGATGCTCTGGTTTTATGGGATTCTGTCTCCATGTTTGATACATTAGAAGAAGGTTCTCTGAAACATGAGGATATATCAGAATCAAATGTGACAACAAGAAGTCATGGTTTGATAAAAGAAGACAGGTCAATACTCTCGAAAATCAAGAGAATTCAAGAGAATGTAAAGAAAATTTAGTAGAGCACCACAACTGATAAAATACCTGAATTCACCATTACGAGTCAAAATCCAAAGAAAATCAACATGCCTGTTAAGCTTGTTGAAGAGAATATTGATAATGTAAAAAAGAACCTCAAAGAACATAAGATGGAGTATAATATTGTGGAAGATATTAAAAGGGCTAAGGCAAATATCTCACTGTTTGAAATGTGTAATGTGCCTCACCAAAAAGAAAAATTGTTAAAATCACTTGAAGTACCAGAGGAAAAGATTCCCACTGACAACCAACCTAAAGAAGAAGAAATTGGTGAAGCAAGTGTGGGAGGTAAGCCTAAATACAAAACCCCACCATTTCTCCTAACTTTTGAAATTTTCAACCATAACATGCACAACTGTTTAGTAGACTCAGGGGCATCAGTCAATGTTATGCCACTTTCATTCTACAGGAAGATAAATGGACAACCTAAAACCATCTACCTGGCAGGTTATTCAATTAGACAGAACATCTGTGAAGGTAATTGGGGAAATGGAGGATGTTCTGATTCGATTATCTTCAAATGAAAAGGTATTTCAGTTCATCGATATTGTAGTAGCAGACATACCGGATGGTTATGGACTTGTTTTGAGTCGGAATTGGTCAGCAAAGCTAAATGGATATTTTGCATCAGATTGGTCACATCTATGGTTGCCTCATAATGGAAGTCCCAATAAAATAAAAGTATTAAGAGAGCCCCACATGAAGCAGAATGTTACTCAGTTGGAGGGTAAGAATGAACTAGTGAATTCTATATTAGGAAATTACTTCATTGAACTAGAACCAGGAAACTACCAAGCGAAAGATTCCAGTGGTACACCAGACACCTAGCTCGATCTCCTTCGATTTTCACGGGCTGATGAGATTGATTATAAAATAGTAGACTTAGTTTCAAATGTAGTTTTTTTTTCAAGTACGGTAGAAGTAGATAGTTTTTGGACACTTTTTTTTATGGATCTAAAACATTGGAAGGATCAGGAGTCGGCTGTGTCCTGATTGATCCAAAGAAAAATAAACATTTTTTTTCATGTAGATTAGAGTTTGAATGTACCAATAATACAACTGAATATGAAGCATTAGTTCAGGGACTAAGAAAATAAATTGAATTAAAAGTATAAAATTTGAAAGTATATGGGGATTCTAAAATAATTATAAAGCAAATTTGAAATCAGATACATTGCATTTCACCTCATTTAAAAGCTTACATGAATGAAGTGTGGGATTTGCTTAAATTTTTTTATGCATTTAATATTGTATCCATTCCTAGACTAAAGAATGTAGTAGCTGACTTGTTAGCTACCTCAGCTGCAAGGCTTGTACCTTCACATAATAGATGTTCTATTGAATTACTTTTCAGGTCTTTGGTTCTAGACATGGTCACTAATTTACGGGTTTTTGATGATTATCAACAAATCCTGGAATGTTTGACGAATGATGAGACTTTCAAAGGGGCAATTATCAATGATGAAGAACACCAAGATGAGTTAAAATTTGACAAATTTATTCCTAAAGGGGTCAGGACCTTAGAGAAGATGTTTGATTTAGACAACAAGTACAGAAGACCAGCAAATGTCAAGACTCATAGCTCATCTTTACAATTTGAACTGATAAATTTAGGAACTGAAGTTGAGCCCAAATACTATAAATTTGGGAAAGTGTTGCTTTCCGGGTAAAAGAAATAAGTTCATTAGTTTGTTCAAACAGTACAAAGATGTTTTTTCCTGGACATATGAAGAGCTTAAAACATATGACACCAAGATTATACAACATGTCATCCCTGTTAAATTTGGAGTCAAGCCTTATCAACAGCCTTTGAGAAAAATGCATCCAAAACTAGAGCCTTTAATTCATAGTGAAGTGAAAAAATTATTGGATGCCAAAATTATATTCAAAGTCAGAAAATCAGAATGGGTTTCGAATTTGGTGCCAATAAGGAAGAAATATGGAGAAATCAGGCTATGTGTGGATTTCAGAAACCTAAATCGTGCTTCGGATAAAGACAACTATCCAGTCCCACCCATAGAACAGATATTGCAGATGGTTTTGGGTTTTGAGTTATTTTCATTATTAGATGGATTCTCTAGCTATAATCAAGTGTTAGTAGCTGAAGAAGACATACTTAAAACTACATTCAGAACAAGGTGGGGAGCTTTTTCTTATAGAAGAATGCCCTTTGGACTCATAAATGTTGGAGCTACTTTCCTTAGGGCCATGGATATATATTTCCGCGGTCTGCTTGGCCATAGTGTTGTGGTATATCTCAATGATATCATGATATTTTTGAAAAAGAGGGAAGAACACGCATTCCATCTAAAACAAATTTTTGAGCGTTGTCAAAAATATGATATCTCACTGAATCCCAAGAAATGTGTGTTTACGGTTACAGAAGGAAAGATACTGGGTCACGTTGTTTCTAAAAAAGGGATCTCCATAGACCCAGAAAGGAATAAAGATATCAAACGGATCCTTTTACCCCATAATAAAAAAGGTATGCAATCATTTATGGGGACAATTAATTTTGTGCGAAGGTTTGTACCAGATTTTGCCCAAATTGTCAAAGCTTTGTAGAAAATGGTGAAAAAAACTATACAATTCAAATGGAATGATGTGGAGAAGAATGCATGCAGTAAGATAAAGATATCTATTGCACATGCACCATCTCTTAAAAGTCCAAATTTCAAAAAAGATTTTATTTTGTACACTTTCATGTTTGATGATTCATTGGCAGCAGTGCTTACACAAAAGGAAGATGGGGGAGATGAGTACCCCATATCATTTATGAGCACTGGTCTGCAGGGAGCTGAATTGAATTACCCAGCTGTGGATAAGCAATCTTATGCAGTCTTCAAAGTAGTAAAACAATTCAGACCATACATACTTAAGAACCGAACTAAGGTAATAGTTCCACACCCAACTGTAAGGTCTCTTTTTGTACAAAAGGAATTAGGAGAAAGAAGAGGCAACTAGGTAACATCTTTACAAGAATATGATATCGAATTCAAACCAGCATCTATAGTAAAGGGGTAGGGATTGTGAAAACTAATGGCTGAAGGTAAAGACAATGAAGAAAACAATTGGGACAATGAAGCTGAGTTACAAATGATGGATGTATGTCCTCTTGTCATAGCTCTAGATTCCTGGTACCAAGACGTTGTTCATTACCTTCAGGAAGGAGTGTTGCCAGAACATTGGAATTCCAAACAATGAAGAGAGTTGCACCTTAAATCACCTTCATATTAGATCATTGATGGAATATTATTCAGAATGATGGAGTTCTTCTCAGATGCTTAAAGAAAGAAGATGCAAAGAAGGTCATAACAGAGTTACATGATGGGCCTGCTGGAGGTCATTTTTCTGGAGATACGATAGCCCATAATATTCATAGAGTTGTATACTATTGGCCCACACTGTTCAAGGATGCGCATGCCCATGTCAGAAAGTGTGATATCTGCCAGAGGTGTAGGGGAAGACAAGCCAAAGTAGCAGGACCATTGAAGCCTGTGATGATAATAGAACCATTCGAGCAATGGGGGATTGATATCATTGGAGAGATAAAACCAAATTCTTCCTTGCAACACAAATACATTTTGACAGCAACTGACTACTTCACTAGATGGGTCGAGGCTATTCCGTTACGCAAAGTGAATGAAGATGTGGTCATGGATTTCTTGCAAGATCATATTATGACCAGGCTTGGGGTTCCAATTTCCCTGTTTTTTCATAATGCTACTTATTTTTCTTCTATTAGATTAATTGCATTTGCTCATGAAAGAGGAATCAAGTTGCATTATTATGCAAACTATTACCCACAAGGAAATGGTTTGGCAGAATCTACAAACAAGAATCTGATTAGGATCTTAAAGAAAACTGTGATAGAAAACCAGAGAAGTTGGTATTTAGCATTACTGAATGCTCTTTGGGCTGATAGAGTCACACCCAAGAATTCCTTAGGTGTGTCACCATATACCCTCGTTTATGGAAAATAAACTATTCTTCCTCCCAACATTATGCTACCATCTTCCATAATAGCTTAGGAGTCTAGAGGTACAGATAATGAAATCCTACAGATTAGAATCTATAATCTTTTGAACGCGGAAGAGTCTAGGTCCAAAGCCAAAGAATGTTTTAAGCATCAACGGGAAGTAGTGAAACGGTGGTTTGCTAAGCATAAAGCTGGAAAAAGGGAATTTGAAGTAGGAGATCTGGTTCTTAAGTGGGATCACCTGCATGATGAAAAGGGGAAGCACACTAAGTTTCAATAGTTATGGATAGTCCCTTTTCAGATTGCGGCAAAGCTTGCCCCCTCAACCTACAAGTTGCAAGATTTACAGGGGTGGGAAGATAACTTACCAGTTAATGGTTTAGTTCTCAAACCTTATTTTTCCTGATTTTTGTTTTTATTTTGTACATAAATAAACTCTTTTGGTTGTTTATTTTTTATTTATTTCTGTTTGTTTTTAGTTATATTTTGATTGATTTCAATAAAAGAAGCAAAATTTTGGTTGCATGGAGAACATCAGAATTCTGGATTAACTAAAATCCTTGATTATAAGACTGTGTATTATTGGTTTATCTGAAAGAATTCTTCTAGTTTAACAGTTATCCTAAATGGCTATCAACACATTGAAGTCCTACTTAATCCTTGTAAAATAGCTCAGGATCAAAAGGTATGGAATACTATTTCTAGGCTCAATCCATCTCACATTTAAAAATGTCTTAGGGGGTGACAACAAAAGACCCATGGAAAGGAAGCAGGGTAAACAGTATATTATAAATAAATGATCCCATGCCAAGAATTGAAAGCCAAAAGGCAGATAAGAGTCAAAAATATCCTAAGAAAGAAATATGTATCAAAACGAAGTACTGAACCATATGAGTACAAAATTGCCAAAGTTCTTCTCCATCCGTGAGCTGAAAATTAAATACATCTCTCACACAAAAGGACACTATGGATAGAGGAGCCTGAATAAAAATTCAGAAAGAAAGGCATGTAGGAGGACTCAAAAAGGAAAAAAAATCCAAAAGCACAAAAGTTCAAAATGGCATGGGAATGAGGAACAAACGAATATTTATGTTTACCATATGTTACAATCCTATGGTGTCCAAGCTAGGAGCTACCCGAAGACAGAGGTAAAAAATGAAATTCATATTCCTGGCCTCAAAAGAGTTATCTATACTTTTAAATCTTTGTTCCCATTATCCCTAACTTGGACTATCATTAATGATTAAAGTACATATATTTTCCATTTGGGAGATCCAGACATCTAGAAGAATTCAACATGTTGGTTTTATTGTCAAACAGTCAGTTACTTAAGGAAGAAATTGTCCAGAGATCTGGGTTCACCAATTAGTCGCCAATTGTTGCAGCTGCAACTATTTTCCCAAATTTTTAAAATTTTGGACCCTCCTTTCTGATTTTATCTTGCCTGGATTGTTTAGATTACTGAACTCTATTTTTTGCCTCTGCTACAAATTTGGATTGTTTGAATTTGAATTGGGGTTAACTATTTTCATGCTTTTCGAAAAATTGTTTTTTATCTGCCAATGTTTTTTATTATGGAGTTTGTTTATTTTTTAACATTTTTTCTCTTGATGATTTTGTTTTATCACTATTGGAAGTTAGTTGAAGTTTGAATCGAAACTTTAGTTCTCCAGGCTGCCGCTGTTTCAAAGGTTAAACGAACTAATTTCATTGCTTCCCAGCCAAGAATCTTTTGAACACTTAACGCTTTGTTTTTCGATAATTTTTCACTGACGAAAGTCTATTAATGTTTGCGTTGGGGCATAAGTCTTCTATGTCGCTACCGTTTCGGAGGGAAAACAGAGAATGTTTTGACGAATAGTCTTTGTCCTTGCTGATTCTGTGGTTTTTGTTTTTCGATGATATGATGTTTTCGCTATCGGAGTTCTAGTCTCGAGCGACGCCGCCATTTTAGATCCCTTGTTGTTTGTCTCACCGACACCGCGGAGCTGCTTAGTTCTAAACTCGTCGATCCATAGTCCTTAGTTCTTTAGATCACCGATGATTTTCTATTGTCGTGGAAGCCATGGTCAGTCTGTCTCCCGCCGTTGCGGCTACATAGTACACTATCTCTCCAACGTTTAGTTGGTTTATCTACCAACACGTTACTAGTTAGTCCTCCGAGCCTCCAATTGCTGATGTTTTCTATTGCTGTGGAACCCTTAGTCTATATGACTTCCGCCGTTATGGCTCCCCAGTAATCTGATCATCTGATGCTATAGTGCTTCCGCTCACCGATGAGATTTTTGTTTTCACCCAATGCTTAAGTAGTTCTGCTTGCTGAGAGGGTTTTTCCCACCTTTTTATCTACTTTTACTCTATTTTATTATGGCGGAGTTGTTTTGTTGGTTTTGGTCAAGTCCAGTTTTCTTCGAGATGAGGAGCACGGTTGGGGTTTGGTGTTTTGAGGATTGTCGGTTACATAGTTTTGGTTCATGTTTTCATCGGAGGGTTTCAAGTTAGTTTAGATGTAGTCTGGATTGAGATAAAGAGTCTGTTCTATCGGGATTGTGATTTTAGTTGGACAACGGATTTAGAGAATTTTAGACCCAGCTTGCAGGATTTTCATTGCCTTATCTTTTTATGCATTAATACTATTTATAATTCATTTTACAAAATGCATGTACTGATACAGTTTTGTGTTATTTTGTTAAATGCCAAATGGTCTAAAAACCTGCTATGTTTATGATAGGGTGATTGCTGCAAAGAAGATATGTCTAAAATACAAAGCGGAAGAGAGGTGGCTGAAGGAGGCAGCAAGGAAGGAAGAGGCTGAAGAATGAATAAGCAGAGATAGAGAAAAGAAGAAGAAAGTGAAGGTTTGAGATCAACAGGATCTAAAAATACCAATGGATGACTGAGTAGAATCAATAGCAGTAGAGGCCTAGGTGTGGAAAAATTTCATCAGTGACTAAACTGGCCCCTCTTTATAAAAGTGCTATTAAATTTTAATTAAATATAATGTATTGTACAACACTCACTAAAAGACAAAATTGTGAGAGTGAATGGTTGGGGGGAGCCCAAAGGTCACAAGGGGAGCCCAAAGGTCACAGGGGGCATCCCAAAGGTTTTGTTGTTTTGTATAAATATAGGAGAGTTAGATGTAAGAAAGGACTTTTTCCCAGATAGATTTGTGAGAGTATGTTGTAAGACGAACTATTTCCTTTTGCAATAAAGAATTACAAGTTTCATGTTGGAGAAAGCTTGGTGGAATTTTTCAAATGTCGTGCTATGGATCTGTTGAATGTGAACTATTTCGTTTTCATCTTGTGTCCATTAACTGTGAGATCGTTCTAACTCTTTGAACCTATGTTCTTATTATGAATGCACTCTAGTTTATTCTATGAAATTTCCACTGTGATTAATGAAGGCTTTTCATAAACAATAAGCTATCTTGTTGTTCATATATCTATTAATGTTCATGTGTTTTGAAATAAGTAACAACTATCTGTGATTTTTCTTAATCCATGCACAGAAATACATTACTCATTGATAAATGATAATCTCGCTCCCTAGGGATAGGTTATATAGTTATTTTTAGTTTCTTGTTGTGTGTGATTTAGATGTGAGAGAGTTGAGACAAGAGGCAAGAACCTGCACATCACATTGTGACCGCTCCTTGTATTCTCTATCAATATGCATTCTTAGATAGGCACTTGCACGTCATACTTAAATTCAAAAAAATAAAATATACACAGTGGACTAGGCTGTAACCATTAAAACCTTTTATTTTTTTACTTGACCTACGGTATCCGGACCGTAAACCGAATAGAGTCCCCATACCAAACAGTAACGGGCTAGTTGGGAACGTTTACTGGGAAGAATCCCTAACTGTTGTCACCTACAATTTTCCAGGCCTCAACAAGTCCTATGAAGTCAATGGACCAAATTTTAAATGTCAAACTTGGGTTTACTGATATCAAGGGCATTTATGTACTAGGAAGACATCGACCCAGTCATTGACATCTGTCGCATTGGATCACAAATGTTTTACAATCTTTGTATATTGTTGTCCACCATAGCCCTAACTGTTGGATTTTCTTGGCAGCTGTATCTGCTTGAAAATTTCCTCTCAACAGTCCATAGTGTGCTTCATACATGATATTATCTCTTTCATGTTCTAATAAGCATCATCTGAGGTTGTTGTCTAGGCCCATTTTGTATAAAAATCCATTTATGAGGCTATATGGTGCAGCTTTCATGGCTAAGATTTGTTTCTTTTTCATGCTCATGCCCTCTGATGTTTGACCATTTTCTAAGAATTGAGTTATTTCCTCTAATTCTGTTGGGACTACTTCTATTCGAAATAAGTGTGCATCTGGTAGTTCGTCTTCGACTCCTGTCGGATCCTCTCCTGTGTTGATTCACGACAAGTGGTCGGGTCCGACATTTAATTTTCCTAGTCTAACAACGACTTCAAATTCAAATTCTTGGAATAGTAGTAGCCATTGACAAATTCTCCCATGGTGTAAGGGTTTGTTTACAAGGTATTTTAATGCTTGGTGATCGGTATAAAAGATGAAAGGGTTGGCTTATGTAGTGCAAAAACTATGCCTAATGCTTCTCTTTCTCTTGTCGAATAGTTTATTTATACCTTATTTAGTTTTATGCTACTGTAAAATATGGGGTAATCCATTTCATCATCTCCTGGTTGTGTTAAGATTGCTCCTATTGCTAGGCCTGATGCATCGACGTGTACATGAAATTTGATCAACCAATTTGGGAACCTTAAAATGGGTGCCTCGACTAGCTTCCTTTTTAGTGTTTCAAATGATATGTTACATTCATCTGTCCATTCGAACTCCTGATCTTCTTTTAATAGCTCTTTCAATGGATAGGTCATATCTGAATAGTATCTTATAAATTTCCTGCAATATCTTGTATGACCAAGTAGTACCCTGACTCGTTTTGGGTTACTGGTGGTTTTAAGTCGAGGATAATTTTTATTTTTGCAAAGTCGACCTTGATGCCTTCTTTGGATACAATGTGTCCTAATAGTATCCCTATAGGAGTTAAGAATATGCATTTCCTTATGTTCAGAGATAGATGGATTTGTCGACATCGTTCCAACATGAGCATTAGCCATTTGCAGCGATCTTTTAGCATAGAGTATATTGTCCAATCATCAAAATATACTGCCATTGTTTTGTAGATATATTCTTGAAATTTTTTTACCACAATTCTAGAAAATACTGCAGGTGTATTTTTTTAGACCAAAAGGAATAACTTTGTAGGCAAATGAGCCGAATTCGCATACGAATATTGTCTTTTTCTGGTCTTCTTTGGTTATTGGTACTTGGTTGTAACCCGAGAATCTATCTGTAAATGAATAGAATTCATGTCCTATGACTTCATTTAGGATTTCATCTGCATAGGGTGTTGGGAATGGGTCTGTTAAGGTGACTTTTTTTAATTCTCTGAGGTCAATACAGATTCTTAGCCTTGTCGGGTCATGTTTCTTTGGTTGTACTACCATTGGACTTGCCCATTCCAATTGGTCAATAGGGTAGATAATTCCTATTGCAAGCATATTATCAATATCTTTCTTGAATATCTCTTTGTATTTATGAGCTAATTTATATGGCCTCTTCTTTACAGGTCGGGCATCAGGTTTAATGTTGATCTTCATTTCACCCATTTCATGGACTAGACCTTTGATATATTTGTAGTCTCTAGTGAATACATCCTGAAATTCTTTTAGTAAGTTTACTATTTCAGTTGTTTGTTCTTCACTCCAGTAATCGCAAATTGTTTCCATTTTTGGTCGATCATCATTTGATATGTCAAATTCTTTAGTTTTCACTTTGGCATCTAACCATTCTGGTGCTTTATCTTCATTGATTGGTTGTCTCCCTTCCTTGAATTGTGAAAATGTAGTAGGAAAGTCTGCTGCAGTCATTTGGTCAGTATCTTCTTTGTCGGCTGTCTCGACTTTAAGTACCGTCCAAATTGGTTTTGTTGTTTCTGAATGGTGTGGTTTCCATTGAAATCTTTTCCCTTCCGGATTTTCATTTTCCATTTGTAGTCTTGTTGACTGTGGTATTGTCTTAGTTTGTATGTTATTACATGTTATTGTCAGTCGATCATAATTTAGGGTGTTGTTCTTGGTCGGTTCTATAAATCCTTAAATTTGTTTTGCAGTTTTGACTAACTTTTTGTTTTGTGGTATAAAGCTAAAGTCTTTGATGAAGTTCTCTCTAAGTTCATGCCATTGAAATGTTTCACCCCGTGCTTATTCCATTTTGTACCATTTGTTTGGTAAGTCAGATAGCGTCGATGGAAACAGGTGTGGCCATGTACGTTCATCTTTATACCCAAGTCTTTTCCACTCCTTTTCGCATGTTATTATGTGTTCTTCTGGGTCCTTCCCCTGTATGAACATAGGTATTTGTGCTTGTTTTGTTAGCCTCTTTCCTTTGAAACTTTCTACAAAGTAAGTCAAAGCTGTTGTCCATGTATGCAATCTTGATTGATGGGTAGACCACCATCTAGCGGCTTACCTTGTGAAGGTTTCTACTAGGATTTGTAGTTGGCCATGTTCAACAATGTTTTTAGATACTTGTTCTATATGCATAACTGGTGATTCTCTTTATTTGTATCTTGGGATTTGTTTGATACGTACATTTACTGGTTTTAAGGTAGGGTATTCCCTGCTTTTCTTTTCAAATATTTTTGAGATGATGGAAACTAAGAAACATTGTTGGAATGGTTCCTTCTGCACTGTTTGAATGGTCTAGCAACCTCTTGCTTGTGTCTCATATTTTTTGACTTCCCAATCATATAATTCTGCGTCTGAGTTGTATCCTACTGAATCTTGATTTCCTAAGTGAAGTTTGCCATAGACATTGGGTTTTGTGTAGTCTTCATTATTTTGTATTTGATATAATTGTCGGATGTCAATTTCTTCATCAATAGGTTCTATCAGAGGTTCTCCTTGGGATGGATGGATAGGTACTATGAATTTCTTTCCATTCCCTTTAGTTTTATCCTTTCTTTGTCTAAATATATTCATGATTTCATTTTTCTTCCTCAAGGTTGACCTACTAAAACTGGGAAGGAATTGGATCCTTCCTTAGGGTCAATAATTTCAAAGTCAACTTTGGTCAATATTCCTTTTATTGTTGTATCGACATTTCTCCAAACTCCGATAAGTTCGATCAGACCTTGGTCGGATAATTTGAGGTATATTCCTTACTCATATAGTCGAGGTCTACCCAATTATTCCCAAGAGTTGCGAGTCATAATATTTACTTGTGAGCCGAAGTCGAGTACAACTTGTCGAACATGGTATCCTTCAATTTCTAGGTCGATAAGTGGGTCATCATCACTTTTGTCTTTTTGGTTTAAACTGCATATGTTTTTTTTTGTTTTTTCTGTATTATTATTATGCTTCATATTATACAATAATTCAATGAATTGAGATACCGCTTTATCATCTTGCACTAAACGTATTAATTCTTTAACTGTGCTTTGTCGACTATTATGTGTTTCTTCTTGTCTATCAAATTATTTAAATATATTCGTGGCATTGTTATACAATTGTTTTTATTTAGCTGGGTTAGGATAATCGTTCTTTTCTTTTATTTTACGTATGCGTGGATTATCACTCCCATTTTTTGTCCGTTGTTGGGTTAATATATGTAGATTCTTCGTATTGATTACATTATGTTTTTGAATGCACGACAAGACATTAACGTTTTTCTTTTTATTGATTTTATCAAGCATAGTAGGGAAATCCTCTAATGAATGATCACCGACTCCACAACTAGTACAAAATTTTAAATCGGCTCTGTCCTTGTATGGGCGGTTTGCATATCGATGACCTTCTTTATAGAATATAAAAAATTGGATGGCTTGATGTGGAACATTGTCGCGATTCCTAGAGAATCAACCTCGACCTCCATATCCTCCACGACGGTTGTCAAACCGGTGCTCATATCGACGGCCTTCATATCTTTGATTATTCAGTTCATTTTGATCATTGCTTCGCTGGTTATTATCGTTGTTCTGCGCAACTACGTTTGTCTAGTATATTGCTTGGTAGTTTTGTCAGTTCTTTAAGTTTAAGTGGCAGTTGACCGTTGCGTGACTTTTTATTTCACAAATTTCACACCAAGATGATTTTCTGTTTTTCATGTTATATGGGCAATATTTTGTTGTGTGTTCTCCATGTTCTTGGAAGACGTTGCAAAAGCACTTTGTCCTAAAAAATCAAACGTTCTGTCGACTTATGTCTTATCAACAGTTATCTTTAGCGTGTCCAGTCGTTGATCATTTTGTGCACCAGACATCCCGATTCTTAAGGTTCAGCTCTTTCAATAATTTCCGCATGATTTCTAGTTGTTCTTCCAGTCTAGTATCCATGGTATATGCTAGGAAATATTCATCCATCTCCACTTACAGAGCTTTGGGAACCACATCTTCATACGTTTTGAATGTCTCCAAGCTTATGTGCCACCGAATTTTCTATGATAGACCTGGAAGGAACAACTAAATTAATAGTTGTTCATCAATTACATAATCCAATTGGATGATTAGGTATTTTCATCGTTTGTCATATTCTCGAACAAACTCTGCTAGCTTTTGAGATGTCATTTTCAACTTTTTAGCTGCCAAATGTTTTTCATTTGGATTTTTAAAGAAGGATAAGAATTGCACTTTAATTTCTACTTTAGATGCTTGGGGAGTTCTCTCAATATAGGTCATGTTCCACTTTAATTCTCTTTTCCTCAAGGCACCGACGAACTATGCCCTTTGTCAATATTCAGCTGTAACTTGATTTGCCTCCCATGTTGACTCACAGATGAACCAATGTCGTCTAGGATCTTCATCACCCTCATATAGAGGGATATGTCCTGATCCGTGACCCATGTCGAAATCACTGTCACTATCTCCTCCAGGAGGTGGGGGTGGTGGTGGGGGTAGTGGGATGTTTCACTTGTCTCGTTGTGCAGAGTTGTTTTCGATGGAAATTTCATTCATGTCGGTTGTTTTGTTTGTCGTTTCTTCTCTAACAAGCAGTTAGTTCAGGTCGACTTCTCCTATCGATGTCCAACTGCACTGATTTGTCTGTAGGTTCGACTGTTCTGTATTTTCCAAAGTTGTGTTTGACAGGGGGGTGCTCCTTCATGTGTCGGGTAAAGTAAGTGGATACTTTAGTTGGAAGGGTATGCCTGAAGCATGACCCAGTTTCCTTCCTCCAGTCGATGGATCACTAGATGATTATCATCATTTACCTCACCATCTAGTCGACTCCATATACCAAAATCACCAGCTCTTAGTCTTAGGTCTTCTTTGAGAGTTACCAATAATACACATTGAATAATACAGACATGACAGAGGGTTACCAATTTTGTAATCTCATAGATCACAGAGGGTTACCAATAATACACATTGAATCATACAGACATGACAGGCAAGAGATAAGAACATAGATGTAGAATAACAGATTATATTATATCATAAGGGTCCATACAAACATAGAAATGAACCGAGTTCTCAACTGGCTCAACAACCTAATATATATGATTTACAAACAGTTACATGTAACTACCTGACGTTTCGATCAACTAACACGACCTTATGCAGCCGACCTAATCTCTAATTAGTCGGCTATTCAACTAGTCGTCTCACCAACTAGCTCCTCCAACAACATGATTCCAAAATTAATATGTGTCGGATAACATGATATACCATCGACAATGATTTTAATCACCAAAACATAAAACAATTAAATCGATGGTGGGGCTTTTCCCTTTAGCTCCACACCACGGTTAATTACAATATATACATCATATACATTTTAATGCAAATGGGGTCAAAACCAAGGTGTTACATTCCCCTCCACCTTCAAAAGAACTGTCCTCAAGGATTTACAAAATCAAACAAAATTCTACACTAGTACCACCTCAATTCTCTGTAGAATTGAACAAAAATGGGTGTGCCAATCGCATGGCATCCTCCAGCTCACATGTAGCCTCTTCAGGACAGTAGTGATCCCATTGCACCTTTACCTGCCCTATGGCTTGGTTTTGGAGCATTGTGACCTTCTTGTCGAGGATGTGCATTTGCTTGAGTTGGAACTCTCCCTTGGGTTCCACCTGGATCACATCCCAATTTATCACATGGTTAGGATCATGTACAAATTTATTAAGCAAAGAAACATGAAAAGCATAATGAGCTCTAGTGCTAGCAGGCAATGCAAGTCTATATGCAACTGGTCCTATTCTTTCAAGCACTTCAAACGACCCACAATATCTTGGTGACATCTTGGCACAACTTCCAAGCTTAAAGGAACTCTTCTTTTCCCTCACTCTGAGGTAAACATGATCCCCAACACTGAAGTCTCTACTCACCCTATGCTTATCTACGTAGCTTTTTTGTCTGTCCTGAGCTTCTCTTAGATTCTGCCTAATATTTACAACCTTTTGCTCCATCTCCTTGAGAAATTCTGGAAAAAGCACAACCTTGTTCACTGGATTATCCCAAGTCACTGGTGTCCTACACCTTCTTCCATATGAAGCATCATATGGACTCATCCCCAAGGATGCCTGCTGTCCATTGTCATAAGCAAATTCTACCAAGTGTAATAATATTCCCACTTGGTTGGTTTATCCATCACATACATGTGAAGCATGTCTTCAAGCACTTGATTAACCCTCTCTATCTGCCCATCAGTATGGGGATGGTAGGCAGCGCTGAAGTTCAACTTTGTACCCAAATATGCAAACAACCCCTTCCAAAAATTAGAAGTGAACTTGACATCTCTGTCAGTGACTATTTCCTTAGGCAATCCATGAAATTTGAAAATCTTCTTCATGAAGATCTTTGCAATGTCATCAGTCTTATGCATAGACTTCACTGGTATAAAATGTGCTTCTTTTGTCAACTTGTCCACCGCAACCATTATGGAATCATGTGGTCTCCAAGTCATTGGAAATCCTATATTAAAATCCATGGAAATAACTTCCCATTTCCATTCTGGAACTGGAAAAGGCTGCAACAAACCTGCTGGGTGTTTATGCTCAACCTTTACTTGCTGACACTTCATGCACCTTGAAATATATTCAGCTATGTCCTTTTTCATTCCTGGCCAAAAATACTCCTTTCTGGCTATAGCAATGGTCTTCTAATATCTTGGGTGACTAGAATATGGAGCTTGATGTATTTCATCCATAACAACTCTCCTTATATCTGCTACATTTGGAATATAAATTTTTCCTTTATAAGTAAGAATTCCATCTTCTTCCAACTTATATCCCTCATACCTATTCTCAAGACCTTGTTGCTGCAATTTGTCTTTTACCTGCTCATACAATTCATCTTCAATAGTACGACTAACAATCTGATGTCTCAAATCTGATTAGAAAATACTAAGAGATGCCACATGCATTTCATGCACCTTCTTGTTGAGCACATCAGCTACCTTATTCTATTTTCCTTTTATGTGCTTGATTTCAAAATCAAACTCACATAAAAACTCCAGCCATCATGCTTTCCTAGCATTTAGAGTAGTCTGATCAAATAAATAATTCAGACCACAATGGTCGGTCCTTAGCTCAAATCTTCTTCCCATCAAGTAATGCCTCCACATCTTGAGAGCATGTACTATGGCTGCAAGTTAGGTATCATGAGTGGCATAGTTCTTCTCATGCTCCTTCAGCTTTCTTGACTCATAACATATCATGTGGTTGTCTTACATAAGGACTCCTACTAGCCCTTGTCCGCATGCATCGGCAGACACCACAAAATCCTTCTCTGGGTCTGCAACTTTCAATACTGGTGCACTGGTGAGAATATTCTTCAACTGCTGGGAGCTTTCTTCACACCTCGATGTCCATTCAAACTTTATCCCCTTCTTTTGCAAAGAAGTGATGGCATGTGAAACTTTGGAGAATCCTTCAATGAGTCTCCTATAGTATCCTGCAAGTCCCATAAAAGATATTACATCTGTCACATTTCTTGGAGTAGGCCAATTCATAATGGCTTCCATCTTTTCAGGGTCCACAGATATACCCTCTTCTGAGATAATGTGGCCCAAATATTGAATTCTATCTCTGTAGAAGTCACACTTTCTCATCTTTGCATACAGTTGATGCTCCCTAAGCAATTGCAATGTCAATCTCAAATTCTCTTCATGCTCTTCCTCATTCTTAGAATAAATAAGAATGTCATCAAGGAAAACAAGAACAAACTTGTCCAAATACCTGCTGAAGACACTGTTCATAAGGCACATAAATGTAGCTGGTGCATTTTTGAGACCAAATGGTACCACTAAAAACTCATAATTTCCATAGATTCTTCT
This sequence comes from Pseudotsuga menziesii, assembly GCA_001517045.1. Classification (NCBI taxonomy): domain Eukaryota; kingdom Viridiplantae; phylum Streptophyta; class Pinopsida; order Pinales; family Pinaceae; genus Pseudotsuga; species Pseudotsuga menziesii. Next base: position 736,810 of record LPNX010558375.1, read on the forward strand.
AAAGGTTGTATTATGAATGTCTTCATCCTTGATTCTTACCTAATGGTAACCAGAGCTCAAGTCAATCTTGGAAAATACCTTTGCTCCCCCCATTTGACCAAAGAGGTTATCAATTCTAGGAAAAGGGTATTTTTTCTTCACAGTAAACTTGTTCAATTGTATGTAATCAATACACAACCTGAGTGTACCATCTTTCTTCTTTATAAACAGAACTGGTGCTCCCCAAGGAGACACACTCGGCCTGATATACTTCTTCTCCAACAACTCTTATAGTTGAATCTTCAACTCTAGCATCTCAAGTGTACTCATTCTGTAGGGTGTCTTGGACACTGGTGCTGCTCCTAGAATGAGTTCAATTGTGAAATCAATGTCCCTCTTTGGAGGAAGCCCCGGAATCTCATCAGGAACCACATCCCTGAATTCTTGCAACACATGAAAGTCCTCCAACATAGGAGTTTCATTCTCTGTTGCCTCCAAAATATGAGCTGCATACAACTAAAAACCTTTCCTACAGAACTTCTTCAACTGCATGGCTGAAATATGCCTCACAGAAATCACCTTTGGAATACCTCTTACCACTAATGGGTTCCCTTCTTCATCCATGCATTCGAAAGTCTTATTGTAACAGTCAATATTTACCCTTTGAGCTTCTAACCAATCCATTCTAATGAGAAGTTTATAGGAACCAAGTGGTAGAACATTCAGATCTACATAAGTGACCAATCCATTCATGACCAATGGACATTTCTCTACCACTTCACTAACCTTTCTCTTAGTTCCAGTGGTTAGCTGAACCAACCAAGACTTGCTATGCTTTACTTTCTTAAAAGCACAAATCTCCACTAATTTAGAGGTAATGTAACTATTAGTAGAACCAAGGTCAATCAAAATAGAAATAGATTTCTCAACAATCTTACCTGCAACTTCAACCACAGTTGATTGGTGATCTTCCTGGTGGTCCTCCAGTGCTACATAAATCCTAGGGACAGCCCTTGCTACTTCACCCACTATTTATTCTTCTTGAATGTTATAAGTTGTCCTTGCACTCTCATTCTTGAGTGTGGTCCTCCACATTTACAACATTGGAGAGGGTCCATGTTATGCTGTGGATCTGTAGGCTTTTCTCCCATCGCTCTAGCTAGCTGCTTCTTAGCTTATGATGGTTGCTTCTGCTGATTCCTAAAGTAAGAAAGTTTGAAACCTTTCTTCCTTTGGTCAGACTTATCATTCTTCTTGTCCTTCCATGTCTTATGGTAATCAGGTTTACCTTTGTTTTTCTCATAGCAATACTTAGCCTTCCTTATTGCTTCTTTAAGAGTTCTAGTTTCATAAAACTCAATGTTGTCTTTGTAATACTGAGGAAATCCACTCAAGAAACACTGGATTTTCACTTTTTCATATTTGATATACTTGACATACCTCAATAGTTCCAAGAAATTATTTGCATACTCTTCCATGGTTTGTTGTCCCAATCTTAGCTCATGCAATTCTTTAATCTTATCATCATAGTACCTATCAGAGAGGTATTTCTACTTGAAATACTTCTTGAACTGTTTCCACTTAAGTCTCCTTTCATTGATCCTCTTTACTTGCTTGAAGTGCTCCCACTAAATGGATTCCATTCCATTCAAATTGAGTATGGAAACCCTTGCCTTCATGTTTCTAGAATAATCCTGAACTTGGAAGTACTTCTTTATCCCAAGAAGCCAAGCTTCATCCTCTTGTCCAGTATTTACCTCACCGTCAAATGTAGGAGGTTTATCCTTCTTAAATTCACCCCGAGAGAGATCCCTATGGTGCATCTTTCTCTTGCCCTTGCGAGAAGAAGAGCTTGAGTCCCAACTAGATTCTTCTGAGTCATATGCTCTACTAGCATTCCTTCTTCTTCTTCTGGTACTGCTCTTACTACCTTCTTGTTTTATTGTACCCTTTCCAAAGTCTATCTTTCTTTGCAAGTCTATCAAACTCTGCAACATAGCGACATTCAACTGATGCTGCTCTTCTTGGGATTTAATCAATCTTCTCATGGTGGCTGCAATATATGGTAGCGTCTCTTAGAATCTCCTTCCATTAAACTCTATGTCATCATTTCCAAATTGGAAATTTTTTCCCATGGCATCTTGTGCATGCTCGTAGGAGTTTGAAGCATCATATCTATCATGGTTTCTCATGGACGAACCACAACCTACCTTACCGAACCGCACTACCTGGAATACTGCCCTTGAAGGTGACTATGATTCTACAAAATGTGTTAGTAACACAACTGTTAGCTACATATCATTTATACAAATCAGAATTACTTAGCTTCTCTTGGAAAAATCATACAATGACAACTTTTCCCAAAACATAGAATTTTCTTCCTCAAAGAATGACTATCTCAGGGGGACGATTGTCTCAAGGGGCACTTACATTTTTCATCTTTTTGGTCCCTATAATACCACTGAAAAAATGATATTTTTCCATCTGATCAGATCCCTACCCAACAAGTCATCCGATGTATCGGGTCACTTATTGACAACTCTTCCGACGCCTTATCAGGTGAGTCCTCATTTCTCTTTCGATGCCTTATCAGATCAATCTTTCTTTGCCTTCTGATGCTTAGGCTCAATCTTTCTTTGCCTTTTGATGCACATCAGGTTGATATTCCTTTTTCTTCTGACGCACATCGGGTCGATCTTCCTTTTTCTTTCGATGCACATCGGGTCGATCTTCCTTTGTCTTCCAATGCACATCGGGAAACTTTTCCCGAGATTTCCTATACTTAGAAAAAATTTCAAAATTTTCCTCTCTTCTTCTTCTTGCCATCATTGTGTTAGCTCCCTTCATATTTTCTCATCCGATGTGATCGGTAGCCCTTCAACTAACTGAGTCGACGTATCGGTTGGCTTCAGTAAACGTATTCCGACGATTTTGACACTTGGAATTTTTTTTCAAAATTTTCCTCTTTGTTTTCCTAGTCGGCTGGGTCTTGGGTTGTTAGCTGATGTATCGGCTCATCCCAACTGATACCATAGGTTCCACCCATCCAATACCTTCAGCTCCTCCCATTCGAGACCATTGGTTCCACCCAACCGAGACCTTCAGCTCCTCCTAGCCGAGACCATAGAAAAAATTCAAACTTAGACAATTTTTTTGTTAATTTTCTCTCTGCTTGGTTTCCTTGTCGGATGGACTCAACTCAAGCCATCCGACTTATTGGATGGACTTTTGCCTAATTCATGTGACGTATCAGATGGACTTCATCCTAAGTCATTTGATATTTTCCATACTTAGAATTTTTTTTTGAAATTTTCTTGTCTTTCACATTTTTCCTCTATTGGGTAGAGGAAAACCTTACCTCTATCACTCCTTTTCATGGCCCATTGAGGCCCATGTGGAAACGAAGCTCTGATACCACACTGTAACATCCCTGTCCCTCCGACTGGAAACGAGGATGCTACTGATGCTGCTATCTACCCGAGAACTAGCCCATGAACATGCACATAATAAAATTGAAATGATTTGAACTAAAACATGCATACATTATTACCATATAGCGGCATCAAAACCATACATTCAAGCATTCAACACGTTTATTGTAATTCATTATCAAATGTAATTGCAGGGATTTAAATACAGGAATACTTATCTTATGAAGAAGAATTCCCTGCAACTAGCTATGTTGCTGCAATGTTCCACCCAACCATAGGCCAGTGTGCTCCTAAATATCTCACAAACACTACCACCCTCGAGATGTGCATGATTCCCATAAGGAATAAGGAAAATAAGTAGGCTCACACATAGCCAAATTTATGTCAAGACTTAGTCAAGCCAACACAGTTGGGTTTATCAGACCAAGAGTACACAACAACACATAAACAAGCCAACAAGTTGGGTTTATCAGGTTATCAGGAGATGGAAGAAATGTTTGCTAAGTTAGTGGACACACTAAAGAGCTAATGATGCCTACACCAGAACTAGCTTGACTCCTAAGACATCCACACACACCCAACACATGGATTCATTCCCTTCTCTACTACACAGTCCCTGAGGACATGAATTCCCTTCCAATTCTATTTAGGGGATGTAGAGAAGAGATCCATCCATCTAGTTTTGTATATGAGGCTCCTACAAAAAACTAGGTTTGTCAAGCAGACTCCTTTCCACTCCTACATAGTCCAAAGACCAATATCCTGTGAACACACAAAAAAAAACCAACACAACAATTCACAGCTCTGGGGTTTAAAGGAAAAATGTTAGGATTATTAATCCTCCCTTGTCCAATTTGGTCATATGTCTAAATCGGGAGTCATGTCTAAATCGGGAGTCCATCCAGTGTATTTTTAGTCACTAACACCATTGGGTCCACTTAGAATAATTGGAGCACATGTTTCAGTTACTAAAGTGTGGGGAACACTAATTGAGGCCTACTGCCACTAATTGCACTTGATTGCATCGGTTCAGGAGCCTCCTAGACCAATCCCTACAATTTAGGAGCCGTTGGAAGTGCCAAAACCAACCAAGGTCAGTTCAGTTTAGTTAGTGACTAGTCAAGCTAAGTTAGGAGTTAGTTACATTCAGTTCTAGTCCTCTACATTCAGTTAGCGATAGGTTTTCATTTATGCACTTAGGCGGGGTGCATTTATCACCTACCACAGTTAGTTAGCCTTATTCAACATTGAATGTAACACTTGAGTTGTGTTTTATAACTATGATGAACTCCGATTATGGTTTATACAAGGTCAGTTAACTATTGAGTCCTCTGACAGTGATTTAGACAAGGTCTTAGTTACCTACAGTCAAGTAGAGTCTAATCAATTCAAATTTCCTCATGTGGATTTGAATTGCATGTGACTATTTAAGCCATTGTACTTAATTGTAATTATTTTATCTAATTACTCTTTGATTAATGAAAAGCATTCACAGTTGCAAGCCATTTTTGCATTGTTTCATTCTTCAATAACTGAGTAAATTGTGTGATCTATCTTGTGAGTTGTGTGTTTTTCCATAGATCTATGTGTTCAATTTAATATGGTATCATATCCTCGGTGGACAAGGAACTTCTCCTCCTCAGATCTCCTACTTGATCATTTTTTAGCAAAATAGCTCCTTCCAGCTCTGCATTAGAAGCAGAAGGTATACCATTTAATACCCCAAGTAATGGAATTGTTGATCAATATTGATCAACTATGATGGGTGTGATGAAAAACTGAAATGTGTAGGTTGTCTACCTTATGGTGCCCCTTTTGTGTTTTTTGTACGTACAACTTCGAATGGATTCATTAGTTCCTCTTCTCACCATGTCCACAAACTATTCAGAATGGAAGAAGAAGATCATTTCATCTCTGATGAGATAAGGTCTCTGTCGGGTGTCTATTGGACTTGGTAAAGAGTGTTTTAGTGATATTGACTTCCTGAATAAAAGTGAAGGAGATTTTGGAACAATAGCAATAGGTATTTCTCCTAGCTTGCGCTACCTCATTAGATCTATTGAAGACCCCAAGGAACTATGGACAAGATTGGACAAAACCTTTGGAGTGATTGATGAGGATCATAATAGAATTTTGGAGAGAATATCCAGCACCATAAGCACTCTTGATCCAAAATTCTCAGCCTCCACACTCTCTGATGAAGTTGTTCAGGATGAAGAAGAAGCAGAAGCTTCTACACAATCAATTTGAATTGAAGATAGTCTCCATGCAATGACTCCTTCTCTCGATGCTCCGGAAGTTCATGAGATCTCTGATATCTCATATCCTCATATTGATGAAATATAAGAAGACATTTTGATCTCTGATATTGAAGAAAAACACTGTTGCACTTCCATGCAAACACTCACCAGTGATTTTCCTTTGAATTCAATGCAAAATTTACCAGTAATTGCTTCCGAAAGTGAAGAGAAATTTGTTTTTTCTCCCTCTAATGTTGGTGCTGGTGTGAAAATTTGTGATTCCTTGGATATTTTGGAAGAAATATCATATTACCAAAGTGATCCATTCACTCCCCATGATCTATATTTTCCAGCAAATTCCTGTAGGATTGCATGCACCAAAATTCAGAATTTTGAAGAAGAAGAAAGTTGTGCATCCACCGTCTCGGTTAACCATTTATTTGAATCTGATATTAACCTTATTGGATATGATATGATATTATTTATATATTATCTGATATTTCTTGGTTTAATATATCAAATTCATAATCTTTCAGTACTGCTTGTAGCTATTCTCATCAACGGTGTGAAGAAACAAGTACCGCAAGTCTCCTACAAAACTGCTGCTGGGGATTTGATTCTATTTCATAGTTTTGTATCTGTTTTGAACCCATTTATATATAATTTAATTTCTGATATGATATTATTTTGTTCATATTTTAAAATCCAAGATCTTTTAGTCATGCTTGTAGCTTCTCTCACCAATTCCGGTGTGAAAAATCAAGTACCGCACTTTCTCTTCAAAACTGTTGATGTGGATTTGGTGTTAGTTTCCTCATATAAGGTTGCTGATATTTTATTATGTGATTCATTAGATATTTCAGAAGCTATATCAAAATATGGATCTCAATCATTCTCTCTCAACAGTCCCAGTGCTTCTCTACCATTGATCACATGCTCATCTCCTCACAGAACTGATAAAGAGGAATATTTTTTGCATCCGCCTGGACACTTGCTCCTAACGCTTGGGGCTGTTTTTACCACTCATGGTTTTTTGTTCATGGCTGAAACATATCATTTTATTGAGTGTTCCTCACATGTAATGAATCCTCAAGAATCTTTTCTCACTTATCAGTTGAATTCAGTTGCTCTACATGGGTCCAGTCTTCATCTGGCAGCTGTCTATATTTCTGATTTAGTTGAGAATATCATTCTTCTTCCAAAGAGGAAGATTCCTCCAGAAATAATGATGGAGAGTTTCACATTCCAATCCCCAGGATACCTGTGCACAGAAGAACTAGATTGATCCTAATTCTACCTGCTTAATTAGAGGGGGGGATTTTTTTCCGTGTGGTTTTTTCCCCAGCACCCTGTTTTTGAGCAGTTACTTTAATTTACTTGATGTAATGGGTGACCTATGGTATTAGTTACCAGGACCCATAGATTTTTCAAGTTAGCATTCAGGGGGGGTGTTAGGATTATTAATCCTCCCTTGTCCAATTTGGTCATATGTCTAATTCGAGAGTCCATCCAGTCTTTTTTTAGTCACTAGCACCATTGGGTCCACTTGGCCTAATTGGGGCACATGGTTTAGTTACTAAAGTGTGGGGAACACTAATTGAGGCCTACTGCCACTGATTGCATCAGTTTAGGAGCCTTGTAGACCAATCCCTACAATTTAGGAGCCACTGGAAGTACCGAAACCAAGGTCAGTTCAGTTCAGTTAGTGACTAGTCAAGCTAAGTTAGAAGTTAGTTACATTCAGTTCTAGTCCTCTATAGTAAGTTAGCACTAGGTTTGCATGGCTGCACTCAGGAGGGCGAATTTCTCACCTACCACAGTCAGTTAGCCTCAGTTATCACTGAATGTAACACTTGAGTTGTGTTTTATAACTCCGATGAACTCCGGTTATGGTTTAGGCAAGGTCAATTAACTATTGAGTCCTCCAACAGTGATTTAGACAAGGTCTTAGTTACCTACAGTCAAGTAGAGTCTAATCAATTTGAATTTCCTCATGTGGATTCGAATTGCATGTGGATATTTAAGCCATTGTACTTCATTGTAATTATTTTATCTAATTACTCTTTGATTAATGAAAATCATTCATAGATGCAAGCCATTTTTGCACTATTTCATTCTTCAATAACTGAGTAAATTGTGTGATCTATCTTGTGATTTGTGTGTTTGTCCACAGATATATGTGCTCAATTTAATAAAAAAATCACAGAACAAAACCAGAATGGAAACTTGGGTAATACACATCTCATACTGAGCAATTCGATTCCAGAGTCATTCTTGGCCATATCATGGACAAAACGACTAAATAAGAACCCACAACAACCTAAAATTCACGGGGAAACCAGCAGCGATTTCTCAACTGAGTGAGGAAGAGAATGCAACCTGTGTGAAGGTGAATTCACATGCCCAGACCCAAAACATGAAGAGAAACACACACAGCAAAATCGTGAGGGTTAGGCAACTCTCCCATTTCTTTGCATGAGCAAAATACCAAAACTTGTGCATGAGGAGAGAAAACAACCGTCTCTGCATGAGAATGGGCCAAAATGGAAGAATGGGTCTCTTCTTCTCCTGCCCATGGGAGGAGAAATGGATCCCTGGTGGAGTGTGCATGTGGGAAAGGACTGACAGTCATGCCACACACCATTTCCCATGCAAAATGTTTTTCCTAGGCAATAACTGCCCCCAACTAACTCCAGAGAATTTAATTTGGTAGTTGTTTGATTGATGGGCTCTCCTAAATACATATGGATTTTCCCTATTTGTCACAAACGTTAAATAATTCCCTCTCCTTATCCTTAGGAAAATCATGCCCTTTTCATTATGGTTGCATTGACATAGTTGGTTGTGGGTATTTTTAATTAAAATGCATGTTTACATGATGCCAAAATTAATATGTGCCGAATAACACGATATACAATCGACAATGATTTTAATCACCGGAACATAAAAAAATTAAATCAATGGTGGGGATTTTGCCTTTAGATCCACACCACAATTAATTACAATATATACATCTTATACATCCTAATGCAAACAGGGTCAAAACTAGGGTGTTACATGTACTTACACCGTACTCTTATTATTTTTATTGTTACTCCATAAAAATTTATGTGTTGTATATTAATCACATTGCAAGTAGGTCATGATCTACTTAGTTTATTTAACATTCCTAAATTAAAATCATAAGAAAACCATAATAAATACAAATGTTTATATTATGGAGTTAAAGTTGTTAGGAGATGAATCCAATACCTATATCTCCAATATCCTTCATGTGGAGCTCTTAAATAGAACCACACGTTAAACGTATGCATTGGGTGCATGAGGTGGGGGGAGGGGTTCGGGGACGAAGGTCCTTAGGTTAAATTTTCTAGATCATTATAGTATATTTTGGCTCCATTCGGAACCCTCATACTTATTGTATATAAGGGGAGTGACCCCAAACAATGTAACACAAGAGAGATATAAGAAACAATTGTAATTCTTTTGCTGAGTAATAATAAAATATTGAAAATGCCATTGCCCATGGTTTTACATGCATATATAAGGTTTTCCATGTAAATCCCATGTTCTATTGTTATTGTTGTTTACTTTTGTTTTTATTTAGTTTACTAAAATTTGGTATCATAGTTAGAAAAATCACAGGAATAGAGTTTTCTACAAGTGGGAGTTGCAGCAATGACATGACGTTTAACCAAGTTCAAGATTGAGAAGTTTAATGGAAATAATTTCTCCCTATGGAAGATGAAGGTGGAGGATTTGCTGGTTCAAAATGACCAATCCCTAGCCTTGAAAGCGGTTTCAAGAAAACTAAGCAACATGACATATGAGGAATGGATAAAGTTTGATAGAAAGGCTATTTCTACAATTCAACATTTCCTAGAAGACTACCATTTCAATGTTGCTGAAGAAAAAATTGCTGAAGCTCTTTGGGAGAAAATTGGGAATTTGTATGAGACCGAATCGAAAAAAAATAAGGTTTCCTGAAAAAATAATTTTTTCGTCTAAGGATGAAGGAGGGTTCAAATATGGCATATCATCTCGACAAGTTCAATACCATAATCAACAAACTTCTCTTGGTTGATGTAAAGGTGGAGAATGAGGACATGGAAATAATTTTACTATGCTCCCTCCCAGATACCTAGGATCATATGGTGGTTGTTACAGAGAAGATATCCTATGGATTGGGGTGGACTAAAACATACATGATGACACCAGAAATAAACCCATTTCAAAGCATGCTAAATATATAAACAAAACTAACACTAAGAGAAAATAAGTGTACCTTATTCCAGACGTTTGAAGTAGATCCTTGTTGAGATTTCAATCAAACTTGTACCTACAGATTTACCTCAACAACAACAAGATATACAAGCATATTACATGTAAAGAGTTAGAATATAATCTTGGCATGTTACATTCCAATACATAAAAAAGCAATTACATCCATGGATAATAATATTCATAATTACACATGCAATGGATATTTCTATTAATATTAACATAGATACAAATGACAACTTCTGTCGGCACCTCGTCAAAATCAAGAAACTGATTCCCTCCATCTGTGACTCCACCACTTCAATCCACCATACAAAGGCAAGCTCACAAAGATAAAGGAACGCTTGGGAAATAACACTAATGGTTGCTTCAAGGAAAAATGGATGCATACTCAAGTCTATAAGAATATATTTTCTCTCTGAAGTTCTCCTCCTTTCAATGCTTCTTAATAGCTCAATATATATCCCCTCAATGGGAAGTGAAGGGATGTAGAAATGAAGCTTTTCCCGGAATATGGAAGGCCAAGGATCAAGTCATTCGTTAATTGAATGGGGAAAAATCCAAATATTTTTGTATTTTGAGCACAAATCCCAATGTACGTGGGTGACAGTGGTGCAAGATGCATATACATGGGTGACAATGGTGCAAGATTCATATATGTGGGTCTTATAATTGTGACATGCGTATACATATAAAAATGTATTTTTAAGGGTTCCATTGGAGCATCAGGGCAATGGTGAGAAAATGGGGTAAAAAGATTCTGCATAGGGATAGGGATAAGCCATCAAAGCAAGATGTATTAGGTGTGGAAAATCATGCTATAAAGAATGATATCTAGGATGCAGTATTGATACATGAAGGGAAGTTCATAGTTCCATCATGTAGTAGATGGAAACATCGTGGGATACAAAGAAAGGTTCATAGCACGAGGCATAGACTACAAAGAGACATTTGAAGCCACTAGAAATACACATGATAGGAAGAATCCCATGTGCAAATGAAAGAAGGCCTTGTACGAGCTCAGAAGACACCCATGGGATAACACATACATGAGGAGCTTGATGAAGATATGAACCTTTGCTACAAGGTTGAAGATGAAAGTCGATAGAGGATCTTGGTATCCAATGATCCTAAATGGATACATAGAATATTAGTAGTAGAGGAAGCTACTTGTCACTCCGATATAGAATGTTTTAGTTCATAGAGTACAAAATACAGAGGGAGTGTTTGCAGAAGATCCTGAGGTTCGACATGGTACGACAGGATGGACAGATTACTGATGACTCAAGGATTTACTAAGAGCAAAGAGGATTCCAACCTTTTCTTCAAGGTTGAAGGCGAAAGACCAATGATGCTTCTGTTATATGTTGATGACTTGTTCTTGAGAGAAAAGAGGAACTCATTAAATTTGCAAGAAGAAGACTTGTTGCCAAGTTCAAGATAAAGGACTTAGGGATGATGCACTACGTTTTAGGCACGGAGGTGTGGACAAGGGAAGTATGCAGTAGAGATCCTTAAGAGGTTCATGATGATGGACTACAAGGCCATGACCACATCTATGGCATCGAACCTGAAGCTATTGAGTGTTGCTTCATCATAATCAGTTGATGCCATGATGTATCGTCAGATGATTTACCTGACAAATACGAGACCAGTTATTTTCTTTGCTATGAACACATTGAGACATGTTCACCTGAAGGGTACAGTTGAGTATGGGATCAAGTATATAAGAATGAAGTTCTCCTCCTTTCAATGCTTCTTAATAGCTCAATATATATCCCCTCAATGGGAAGTGAAGGGACGTAGAAATGAAGCTTTTCCCAGCATATGGAAGGCCAAGGATCAAGTCATTCATTAATTGAATGGGTAAAAATACAAATATTTTTGTTTTTTGAGCATAAATCCCAATGTACGTGGGTGAAAGTGGTGCAATATGCGTATACGTGAGTGAAAATGGTTCAATATTCATGTATGTGGGTTGTATACTTGTGACATGTGTATACATATAAAAATGTATTTTTAAGGGTTCCATTAGAGCATCAGGGTAATGGTGAGAAAATGGGGTAAAAAGAGTCTACATAGGGATAGGGATAGGTCATCAAAGAAAGATGTATTGGGTGTGGAAAATCATGCTATAATAGATTCCCCCTAATGTGTGAGGTTAGAGATATACACGATGGCTGAAATACATTATAGTAGTCCCAGGAGTGGAGTAATGAATACCAGTTAGAAAAAACCAGCCACTCATCAGTATAATACAATGATAAATCACTACACATGACTGCATATATGAAGTATACATAGCAATACCAGATACAAAACATTATAATGGCCATGAATAGGAATAATAGACATACGTCATGAGTGGTCATTGCCACATACAATATATAATGAAGTAAGGTCTGCATACTGAATGAATACATCAATTGGTACAATGGAATTTGGTCGTGAGAGATGAAATCTAATAGGTACTGGCACGATCAAGGAGGTAGCATATATGGAATGCGACCAAGCTTGGATTTCTTCTATAAAAATCATCGCTAGTACATGTCGCATCACACGAATAAAGGTGTCATAGTTGAACATGGTGTACCATCGTCTGATTACCGGTCATCAATGTATACCGTTAACGGAGGTGAGATATCCCACCAATAATGATAATGAGAATCAATGTACTAAGTGCAAACAAACAAGTGTGAATAGATGTGTTGAGGTCAAAAAATTGAGAGAATCCATCGATTAGGGGACATTTATGTATTCCCAAATCTGTCGATGGTGAGATAACTTGCCATTGACGAATGCAAGTCTCAAGGTACTCAATGGAATATAGATCCTTATTCTAGAATAAATGTTCTAACGTCGATGGAATGGAATCCAGTGGAGCATAGAATTAAGGAATCCCCCATCAACCTATGCGAGGTACACAACAACTCTGGATGATTTGGAATAAATTGGATGAACAAGATGTGCACAAACCAATAAAAAATGTATCAAGAATGGAAAACATGCAGAGAAAAGATAACCGAGGAGTGGCCAAATCCGACTAAAAATTCTTTCAAACCAGAGAATAAGGAAGATTGATACTTATAGTAAACACAGACTCAAAATGCATACTGGGAAAACTCTATGACACAGGAGGCATCTGTTGGCAAAACGCACCAACAAAGCCTCATCAATAGGGGTTCTCATTCTGTTGATGCCCAACCAGCATGATCTCCCTGAGCACCGGTCCAGACAGGTTTTACCATACCCAACAACATCTATAGAGCGGACAAAGTCTCACCCGATATGTTCAAGGGAAAGCTGTCAAAACTCAGTTTTTGGTAGTAGGAAGGGAATATATGGCATCCGTGAGTTCAACATCATAACTAGCATATTGTAGAACTAAGACAATCCTCACAATTCATCTTCACAACTACAAATCTAATAGATCGCATCATTCATTCATTGCAGTAGTGTTATCGCAGCATTATCATTCATAAAATAATTTCAATCATCATTTAACAAAAGTGTGATAGAAGTGGGATAGGACGCATCATCAGTTTATTACAACAACATCAGTAAATCATAACATATTCAACACACTTCTCATTGATATCGCAGTGGAGAAACAGGAAAACAAAAGAAAATATTTATGCAACATCCATCGTGTCATATTAATTCTGCAACAAGTCCAAAACATATAAATCTTCTCCATAGCAGGAGACCGGTTACATCCCAAAATTCAGTATTTGTCATAGACAGATTAGATCGTTCAAAACAAAAGACTCATTGAGACCATTGACAGATCGTGACAAATCTCATGCATATGATTGTGTTCTTAGAATTTAAAAACTATCTCTATATATAGGCTTGCGCCTTTACATCAAAGGTCCACTTCTAACTAACTTCTAACCACTAATGACCTATGTCCACAAAACGTGGTCAATTAACACATTAAATATTAAAAATGGTTAACTTTCCTCCCATTGCATTGATCTGGCCTTGCATGGTGTTGCATGAGCTTGCACAGTTTCCACAACGCTGTGCAAATCACTTACCCCAAACCCCTACCAACAGGCCCCCAACACAGTCTTGTGGCTCGTCCTCGATCCATGCTAGATTGACAGGGTATACGCCGATGACTTGTCCTTGAAATCTTCAAACTGCTGCGATATCTCATGAACCTGGAGATGGAATTTTTCAACCGCACTTTGACAATTGAGCAGAGTTTGTTGTATGGGGTGCACTTCCCCAACCTTGCTATCGACCATCTTTCGACTCTCTTGCACCACTTATAGTGTTGCGACTGCTTTGACAGCTAGCTGCCCACCAACTTCCTGAAATTAATCTAACTAGGCATGAATCTTTTGTTGGCATTCTTGGGCATGGGAATCCCTTTTCTATAGATCCTTCAATTCCTCAAACCATGTGATCTGCACCATGAGTGGCAGTGCTCGCATCGACGTCTTCAATGTCGTCAATTGTCCTTCAGGTTCTTGTACCTAGATGGTCAACTGGTTGAGCTATTCATCTTGGAAAAAACTTTTCCAAAACTGCATCATCGCCTCCATGATTTCCTTTGCTTCTTGCTCCATGGTTTCAAACTGGGCCACTATATTATCGATAGTATCTTTTTGTTCAGCAACCTACTCCAGCGGCATCTCTGGATGGGCCAGAGAATTGAGAAATAGGTTGGTGTCCTGAAGTTGGGAAATAACTTCCCCAAGTCACTTGGAGATAATTCTTCTCTACAATAGGAGACCATTTACATCCCAAAATTTAGTATCTGACACAGACATATCATATCATTCAAAACAGAAGACTCATTGAGACCATAGACAGATCATGACAGATCTCATGCATACGATTGTGTTCTTATAATTGCAAATCTAGCTCTATATATAGGCTTGCACCTTTACATCAAAGGTCCACTTCTAACTAACTTCTAACCACTAATGACCCATGTCCACAAAACATGGTCACTTAACACATTAAATATTAAAAATGGTTAACTTTCCACCCATCACCCTGATCTGGCCTTGTGCGGTGTAGCGTGAGCTTGTGCATCTACCGCGATGCTGCACAACTTACTTACCCAAACCCCTACCAACAACATCAATAGAGGATCCAGAGGGACTGGAAGCATAACCAATCGATAGAGAAAATTCATAATAACGAGTACAACTCCTAAGTTCATACTAGTAACCCAACCAATGGATGAATAGATTGTGCTCTATTCGAAGGCGACACGACACGATAGTTTCCAATAGAAAGTGATATCATTTCCAGTCTGTATTTTAATTTTTATGATTTTTTTTGTCTTTTTCATATTTGGAAATCTTGTTTAAAAGAATAAAATTGATTATAGTACACTAAGGAGGAAACGAGTGTCGCAAGCAAGAAAACTAGTTCCTAGCAGTGGAACATACCTATGCTCATTGCAAGGAAGAATATGTAGGATAAGGACACTCAAGGGGGATGTTTCCTCCAGGAAAGGGATAACCAAGCTACAAAAGATATATGAAAGGATCTGTTTGGCTAGGATTGAGGAAAGCTCGAGCTATATGGCTTCTAAACTAAATCAAGGAGACGACATAAAGCTCAATACGACAAGCGAACACATGCAAATGAAACTACAAATTGATACAAATGGGAGTCCCAATAGGATATGGATAGCATAAAGTTCAAGAAAGAGTATGAATTTGTTTACTTGAAGGCATGGAAAAACTATAAGGGACTCCGAAACCTAAGGGAGGACGCTCAACATGGGCACCAAATGACAAAGCAAGATCTAATTAGGGTTTCCATGATAAGGAAATCTCTACCACTTACATAATGCCACTTCTAGTAGCAGGATGAAGGTTCTGTGACATCATGAAGTGGGTTCATACCTATGGTTAAGGTGACATGGTCATAGCATAATGCAGAGTGCATGCAGAAAAATGGTCCTATCATATATGCTAGTTTAGTATTATACCTGCCATAGGCAAGAACGAGTCAAAGTATCAGTGAAAGTGCACCACAAGGGGTTCCTACACAACAATATTAAGTCAAACATTTGTAAATAGTTAATAATAAATCCAAACTATAGGAAAAGTGGGTAATTTGTTTTTTTAATTTTTTTAATAAATAGTAAAAAATGAACCTTTTACCATACCATTTGGTTTTTTGCCCACAATAGTGCATTTGGAGCTAGTTGGACCTCGATATTTCAAATGATGATTCTGGGAGATATGGGCCACGAATCCACAGTCGTAAGGACTAGGTAATTCATTATCACATTCTCTACACATTCAATGCTTTAATTTTGAGTTTTAGTGGTGAATTTTCATGCATGGGGCACCCAAAGACGAGGATCCTGACCCACTCGGGTCATATTTCATCAGGCCGCGTATGGGGATGGATGTATGCAAGAAAATAAAGGCCTTCCGACATTCATACACTCATGTTATAAGGAATATTTGTGTATAGGACCGAGTATGTCCAAATTCATGGTGAAAACTCACAAAATATTGATTTTTCTTGGCATGATGGTTTTGGAATGGAGAGAATGTGAGCATGAATATGTTAATATGAAATTTCTTGGTGACATGAATGCTCAACAAGCCCTAAAAAGGTGTTGTTTTTATAAATTTTGGAACCTTGGGGGTTTGAGGGCCCAACCAAGACTCCTCTAGATGTTTGTGGATTACTGGGATCCAGGCATAGAGGCCTTCATATTGGATGGTATGCCATTGAGACTAGAATTAGAGGACATATAGTTCATCACAAGACTGTCTCACCGAGGTGAGGTAGTAAACCTATGAGATCGTGGAGTGGGTGGAGGACTCACTATTGAGGAGTACATAGCTAGGAATTGCATTCTTGACACATAGAAGATCGAAAGTCAAGGTTCGATGAACACCATCCAAAGTCTTAGTCTCAAATTGATTTTTTTGGTATTGGAAAGAATATCAGGTTTGAAATCACTTCATCAAGCATCATGACCTCTCATGTTCTACTCAGTAGAGTGCATGAGACCTACGGTATATGACTGGCGCACAAAAATTTTGAGCACTATGAAACAATAATTGACTGACAACAAGCTAGGTAGGATAAAGAACTTCAGCTATGCCAACATTTTGAGCACTTTCTTCTTTGAGAGGGTACCAAGTCTCAACCCTCGAGTTGAGGTTCATACTCACAGTATATGAGATCACACCCAGACCCATTGGGTAGAGGTGTTGCGGAGGTTAGGGGGACGTAGGACACCCACTCCTTTCCCACACAACTTTTTCCACTAGTGGTGACAACAAGTCATTGCCATAGATGACTATCGCTATGCAGGGATTGACTTTCGTGGAGATCCTAACATGCCACTACCACAAGGGTCTACATACGACGATATAGGTAAGATCCCATTTGTGTGGTTATTTTTTTATTTTTTTTATTTTTTGATATATTTGGAAATCAAAAACATGTTTTTGGTGGTATCAAGTACTGACATTAGGTTTATGTGCACATATGTGGGTCCATGATGAATGAATGATTTCCCTCAACATTGACGGAGGGGATGAGGTGACTAGATGATCAGAGCTGATGTCAAGCAGACGGTACAAAACATACATGGAAACATCGCCCAAATGACACACATGATTCCCATGGTGCAAGTCGAGGACTTTCTTGAGGCTATGCATAGACATGTAGTGGGGGTACCCCGTCTGTGGGTTAGGATGTTCAAGAAGTTGGATAATACAGTCATATGTTATCATGATCATCTTCTAGGGCCACAAGAATAGATACCTATGTAGACATTTTGTATCGTTCATGTTTATTTTGGTGGCTTGAAGCCTCGATTTTGTACTATGACACCATTTTTGAACTCTATTAGGAAATACAAACTTATAGTGATCGGTTCGATATATTTACACATGTTTAAATGTGAATGTTTTTAATGTTCATGCTTCTTTATTGATGTGACAAGTGCCAATATAATATTTAATTTGCATATGAATAAAAAAAGGACTATAAAATCTAGGTATATGAATGTATGTAACTTAATCAATTTGGTGCTCCAACAATCTTACCCTAAAGAACCTTCACAATAATGTAGGATTCCTGATATGGTACAAGCCATTTAACTTTGACACCACTAACTGGGACTCAAGGAGAACTTCAATATATTGAACACCATTGGAAATGGAATCACACAGTAATTCAATCATGATTCTATTCTCAGGAACGTTATTTAACAATGGCTGGAGACACAAAATGACCCTTAGGTGCATAGATAAACCAGGAAGCTAAAGCTAGGTTTTGGGTGTGGAAACTGGTGTTGTTAGGGAATGTCTACCTTATGAATTGGGGTATAGGGTCACTAATGTACTGTAGGTGTGACTTGCATACAACTAGGGTTGCAAAAACATATAACAAATAATGAGAGATAATGGGATATGTACCTTGTTCCAGATGGTTGATCCAAGCTTTAACTATTCCTCTCCAATACTCCTAGATTTTTAATCTTCAACAACTGCAACAAAGACTTATATTTCCTTACAGTATCTTCTATTTTTATATAAAAGAGACACGAACATATAACAATTGCATTTAAAAACAAATAACAAGATAGATTATAACTCATAACAATAAAAGCATGTATTACAACAATGATGGAAGGAAAACACTCTCTATTGATGAAGTTCATGAAAAATTAAAAAACCTTGTCTGAGAAAAGATTCTTCTGCATACCAAGACCTGAGTCCTCCTTTCTCCTCCCTTCAATATAATCCTCCAACATAACCTTGCTCTCAAAATCGCTTCCCCCATCCTCTACCCTTCCCCTATTTTTATACTTGTTTGGAGAGAAGGAATTTGAGACTTAGGATGGTTGGGGAAGTTGGGGAGGTTTTGAAACTGATCCCAACTACCTCAAGTTAATCATATTTTTATTTTTAAACTATTCTTGATGAAAATCGTGGGTTTATGTGAAGAAAATTGCAAGTGCTCGCGAGTTTCCTGAAGGGAAGTCATGAGTAGAAATTCTTAGAGATAACACACAGTTCACACATAGGGTGACCCATGAGTAACATGAAATTTGTTATAAGAGAACCCACGAGTGAAAGCTAAGATTATTTTCAAAAATGGATAATGCTGAAGTAGTGACTATGTATCAAGGATCTCATCCATTTATAAGGTTAGGGTCACTCCAATCCATATTGTCCTTTTGTGTAATGACACATTAGGTGTCACTAATCGGATGAAGAAATGTCATTTCATGGTATAATAGATACCCCCTAATGTGTGAGGTTAGAGGGTAACGATGTACGAACTAAATTACAATCCTTTAACTCAGAGGACTCAGAATTAAGGTCGCAGAGATGTACCAGAAACAGACAAATCAAATTCATTTACAAAATCATCACTGAGGATTCCATGTTCAATAATGTGGAACACTAGCTCCTTTACAATATACATATACATAATATAGTATGAGAAAATATTCCACATATGTTTTACAAAGTTGGATCATAGCCATATGAGTACAATAATATATCTTTAATAGATAAAAATAGTGTCATGAGACATGGAACAATCTTGCTCAACTTAGGTTATATAAGTTATAAGCCAAGGTCTTCGTTGAAATACATAGAAACTAGTACAAATCCTATCATGTGAATACATGAGTTGAATTCGAACATGAAAGTATACCGTTGGAATGTCAGTTATACAACCAACGTAGAGGATTCCACCAATATTGGTAGTGGATCCTAAGGTACTATATTTCAAACACTAGGTCTTCTTCTACAGGAGGTACTAATTGAAATCCATTTTGCGAAGAGGAATGCAATGAATCCTTCAACAGGTCACATGGTTAATTGGTAGACTGAATAAGGCAAGGTGTACGTAGGATGATCTCAGAGATAAAAATGGTAGGGATCAGGATGAACAGACAAAGGGTAAATATCCTTGAACAATGAGCATGACACAAAGATGACCCAAGGAAGCTTTAAACCTTCAATGGAACAATGAGACCTATCTTCCATGTAGGATACATTGATAGATTCCCCATGTATTTAGGACCAGTGGAAGAGTAGTGAATTGTAATGTCCCAAATTTTACATTGGGTCACAATGGCCAAATCACATTTTCCATATTCATGAAAGTTGTCAAAGGGATGCTAAAAGTCAAATAATTGCCAAGGTGGAAAATCACTAGTTTCCTAGCTTGGGGATGAAAGATTTGATATTTGGAATAAGGTGGATAATAAATGATGTTTAAACATTAGAAGAGGCTAAATATTTAATAATGTAGTTTATTAAATAAATACAAGAGAAAAATGAAATGGCTATGGAGAATGGAGACACATGGAGACTATGGGGCCCACTCATGCTAGAATTCCTATGTTAAATGGCATCCTCCTCTCGTAATTTTGAATCTATGGGAAGGATAATGTTTTGGGATGGATTATGAAATTAATATAATTGTCCATATACTTCATAGGTCTAATTTGGGATGAATTGTAACTTACATGGGAGAGGAAGAGCCAAATGGGAGTTTTATGGACACTTGGCTAGATTCCCCTTATATTTATGACATCTATGACAACAATGATTGAGATTCTATGACATTTATGACACAAGTCAGATATGAAGGATGAAATAATGAAATAATGAAATATTAGGACTGAATATAGCATCTTATAGGTCGAATTTGGGAGTTGGAGAAGGCTAGGATGCTCCTACTCAAATTTGGGAGAAGATGGAAGGTGAAGAGAGAGGCCACATGGCATAGCATGAGCAGCGACACCAATTCGACTTGGATTTGGTTTATGGATGGATTTGGAACCTTAGAATACCAATAATATTTATAAAATATATGGATCATCCATGAGAAGAATCTTTTTCTCATTTGTGAATCGTGAGAGCTAGTGGATGACTAGTTTTCTTGCTTAAGCCAATTTCAAGGGTGAAATATTCCCATCCTAGTTGGTGTTTGGAAAGGCCACTCAGGTATTTCATGGATATTTAATGGAGTCTTGTTTGTAGGTTTAATATATAGGAAATCATGTGGATTCTTCTATTGCAACACTCTCTCTCGACTATTTCCAGTTTTCACACCATATTCATGCAAATGGAGGGATTGCGCTTTGGGTGAGCTATTGATCTCTTTGCGGAAAATTATAATTCCAATTATATTATGTTATGATGTATATGATATTTATTTCACATTAATAAGACTCTCAGTTCAAAATACCCAAAATAATTCATGTAAAAATGTTGAACAATGAAGAAATAGTGTCATTTCCCCACTATCTTGTTGTGAACCATTGCAATGCTGATGATTTCGAATTGGAAGAGCCTTCCATTGCCAATTTATGATTGTAATCAGTTAAATATTATATTTTATTAATTCTCATAATTTTTCAAGTTGAAATTCCCAATATTTGTATGCCAAAATGACTTTTGATGAGCAAACAATGACCATTTCCACTCTATTTTGATATATGCCATGGTAATGCTTATTATTTCGAATGGAGGAATGTATATATGATAAATGTATGATGTATGGAATGTAATTAATATTTATTTCAAGTCTCATTTTCAGTACTTAATCATTGGAATCCATTTTACTCATTTTTATTGCATTGGGAGAAGATTTGGTGCATTTTCCCCAAGGGTCGAAATTGTGACTTGGGAGTTGTTTTGGAAAGAGTCATAAAAGCCCGTATAAACTGAAACATGCTGAATATGAGACTTATAAAATGTACCTTACACATACCCAGGCTCTGTTCATAAATTCAAGTGAATTTGGGATCATTTGTGAAGCCATTTTTGACAATTACCCAGGGGGAGTTGGAGCCCCAAATTGCTAGTAAAGACTCCTACTTTGAACAGAACATTAGAAAAGTTTGAAAAAGTAATTGGGAGGTAAAAAAACATACATGAGAACAATATTTAAGTTATATTATCATTAATTTACATTCATAGAAAATTTGGAAGCATTTGGGTCAATTTGGATGTCTAGACATCAAAACTAGTTAAGGTCAAAATTGGGGAAAAAGTGAAAAATTGGTCATTTAATAAAATTCCAAAAAGGGGAAATTACATGACTCAAAGTGTTAGTTGAAATGGGAAGTGAAAAAATGAAACATGAGTATCAGGAGACTCAAACTAGTGCTTTTTTCAATGATGACTTGCTTCCAACAACTTATAATAAAAAAGTGCATTTCCTTCCTTCCTTTGTTGTTAAATTTTAAGGAGTCCAATAAAGTAAACTCGAGTCTTTATTATATTTTGAGAAACCTTGAAGAAAAGAGAGAATAATTCTTAATATGACACTAATACGTGGACTTTACGAGCCTAAATTAGTGAATTCTTGTCGGTGTTTTCATATTTTTGAGAGTCTGAAAACTCCCAAGAAGTTTATAGGGGGTGTTTTTTCGTAAATTTAGTCTCCTGAGTCCGAAAAAGTATAACACAATCCAAAGGATAACTCTCTTAGCTTCCAAATAAAGAAGGTATAACTTTTTTGTACTTAGTTAGCAAGGTTCGAAAAATGGGTAAATTATCACCAAATTGACTCTCCTTCAAAAGCAAACATGTAGCCTTAGTTTAACAAGTGTGAAGGAAGGCAAGATCACTTGGAATGTTCCATTTAATTACGAGAATGGGACAGACAACAATAAACTTGATGTTTTGTACTGAATTTTAATGAGCATGAAAATGACATAAAGAACACTCAGAATATTTTTCATGGGATCCAATGAATTTAAATGTCCCCCGGAGGTGTGGTTTATTGAATTTTTTTGCACAAAAAACATGCGATCTCAGGTTCAACTTTTAGAGTTGTTGGTGCGGTTATGGGATTCTGAGCAAGGTATGTTTGAAATTTAGGGAGAAACACTCGAAATAACCACCAAAGACAAATACTTTGTCACTGGTTTATCTCATAGAGGGGCACCAGTAAATTTGGGTGGCACCAGCCTTGGGGGTGATCCCCTTAGCATGCAATATTATGTAAACACATACTTTCTTCTAGGTACATAGAATCTGGGGACAAAAATACCAATTTATTAGATAATAAGATTTCGACTCAAAGTTATTGTGAGCACTATTTTCCAAGTGGTGGGTACATCCGCACTACATTTGGTGACATGGGCCCCTTTGTGTATAGAAGTGGAATGTCTGTAGAGTGTAGTATTTTACTAGTGCTTTGGGCTAGTCATAAGTATGAAGAAACAACTATTGGACTGCAAGTTGGGAAAGAAGAATAAATTTGGGTATGCTAGCATTTTGGTAGCCTTTTTCTTCTTCGAGAGTGCCTACTTTGAGTCTCAGGGTGAGACTTCCGCCTTCACCTCCATGTGAGCCTAGGCTCACATGGTGGGGGGATGTGCTCCTTCGTCAAGGTGGTGGTGAAATCTAGGTTGGATTTGACGATGAATTCTATGCATGGTGGGGATGACATGTGCCTACCTTTGAGCAGTTCCCTTATGCTGGTTTGGATTTTCATGGTGATCCCGAGCTGATTCTTCCTCCGGGACAAGCATGGGGAGATATGGGTGAGTTTTTGTTTTTCAAATATTTAAATTTTTATGAATTTTTGTTCATTAGTATTTTATACATATATATATTATTTGATTCTAATTCAACTTTTATGAGATGTAGATATTGGGCCTATTCGGCTAGACGAGCATCCTAGGACCTATATTTGACCTGTAGATGGAACTAGAGATGAAGCCATGCTCCGTGTGGTAGAGGGAAAGCTGTCCAGGATTACTCATGATGTGTCGACTTTGAGGATGGAGAGAATTCACATTTCCATGTAGGAGCATGTAGTGGGTGTACCTCCATCTTGGTTACGCCTACTTCAGAAGGTGTTCAGGGTTGTCTTGTGCTACCGAGAGGCTATCGTAAAGGCAACTGTGATTGACGAGGTTGAGGAGCCTCCATAGATTTTAGCATGTTGAGGATTATGATCCTATTTTTTGTATTTTGATGTACTTATTTACTGGATATTTAGACCATAACTCGATGTATATAGACCTATTTTACACACACACACACACACACATAAGGTTATTTACATGTGTTTCTATGTATATCCTTGTATTATTTTTACAATGTGTGTGACAAATTCTAGTCTAGTATGTAATTAACATATGCGTCAGTGATTATGTTTTTATTTTTTCGAATATGTTGATATATAATATGCTCAAAAATTTCTTTCAAGTAAACTAATTCACAAAAAATGACATAATAGAGTAGGATGTCTCACCTGATAGACTGCAATGAGATGAGAGAACACTAACCGAGAGTCAAGTCTGATTTCCAGGAAGGTGATACCATGCGATGTAGCATCCCAAAGAAGCTCAATAACAACACTGTATTTGGATACATTGTTAGTTGCAGGACCTAAGAAAGTGCCTCCTAAGGCAACTAGTTGTCCTGTGGGTGCATAAATGATCCAAGCAGCCGAAGCCAGGTTGCAAGTGTGATGGCTTGCACCATTAGTGAAGAATACAAACCACTCCAAAGACAAATCAAATAACACTAGACTTCAAAAAAACCACTAAACACACATTACCATTTACAAAATTATACAACTATAATACAAGAAAAAACATAATGCCTAAGCGTAATAAGTTTTTAGGTAGAGCCCACTTCGAGGCTCAGGAAGCTTGTTACCATCATAATCAACTAATTCATACACACCATTCTTTAGGAACTTGGACAAAACATATAGGCCTAACCACATATATTTGAACTTTCCTGCCCCGAGAAGTTCCTTATCTTAGTCATAGACCAAGACAAGTTCTCCTTCGGAGAAAACCCTAAGTTTGAAAACTTTGTCGTATTGGTTTTTTACCCATTGATTATGTGGTTCATTTGATGTAAGCACATCTCTGCATTGTTCATCTAGATGTTCCAGATGCATCAAACATTCCTCTATATCAAAAGTATCGGGTAGCACATGAATTGCATTATTTAAATATGGTATTTTGCATTCCACCGGTGTGACTGCTTCCACTCCATGAACGATTTGGAAAGTTGAAAACCCTGTGGAAGTCTTAACATTTGTTTGATACATCTAAAGAGTAGGATACAACATGATATGTCAGTTTTATCTACTCACATTAATAGTCTGCATCAAAATGGTTTTCACACTACAACAAATTTGATTTTTTAGGAGCGGTTGTCTTCCGCCTCCAAAAGTCACTTTTGGGGGAAATTTTGGCTTTGGAGGTGGTATTTACAAAACTGCCCCTGATAGCACCGATGCTAAAACTTTTCAATTTTAGGGGTGGTTCTGGAAGAGATAAAAACCGCCCCTAAAAGTGAATTTTGGGGGTGGTTCTAACCCCGCCCAAAGTGACTTTTGGGGGCGGTTCTAAACCCCCCAAAAAGTGAATTTTAAGGGCAGATCTAAACCCCCCTCATAGAAACCTATGGGGGTAGTTCCAAAACCCCCAAAAAGTACTTATTACAAACCTTTGGGGGTGGTTCCAAACCCCTCTCATAGGCACCTATGGTGGTACTTCAAAACTCCCCCTAAAAGACTTTATTACAAAAAAATGGGGGCAATCATAAAACCCTCTCATAAGTGCCTACGAAGGCGGTTCGAAACCCGCCATAAAACTTGTTACAAAAATTTGGGGGCGGTTATAAACCCCCCTTGTGGGTACCTACGGGGGCGGTTCAAAAACCCCTCATAGGTACCTACGTAGGTGGTTCAACCCCCCTTAAAATTATTTACAAACCTTTGGGGGAATTTATAAACCCCCCTCATAGGTACCTTTGGAGGTGGTTCGAAACCCCACCTAAAACTCTTTACAAGCCTTTGTGGGCAGTTATGAACCCCCCTTATATAAATCTACAGGGGGGATTTTGAACCCCCCTCGTTGTAACATACACAAGAATTTTTGAACCACCCTCATAGTGACATATGAAGTCAGTTTAAAACCTCTCTCGTAGCCATAATCAATCATAATAAAGTATATTTTATTTAAAATATCAATATTGAAATATCATTAGGGCATGAAGGAATCGAACCTTCAACCTCGTGCTTGTAAAATAAGCGCTCTTCCATTGAGCTAGAACCCTTTAAGAATTGGAGAAAGTGGAAATATAATTAACATCACAATAAATCAAATTTCCATCCATTCCACATAGGAAACATTCATCACTATTGAAATCCTCTCCATCATTCACCTTGGGACTCATAAATTCAGTCTGTCCATTCTTAGAGTAACTATGCTTGTTCTGTGAGATTGAATTTTCTGAATGAAAATTTGTGTTTTAAAGTGTCACCTGACTCAAACTGGACCTCCTCTAGAAATATTATTTGGTACAAGAAACCCTCTTTCTTTCGAATAGTAGAGATTTCTTCAAATCAATCTAGTTGCACCAGAAGAAAAGTTCATTTTCACATCTGCATCTGTATCTTGTTCAAAGTTTACCCACATGTTGATTTATGTTCGAACTTCCTTAGCCTCCATGATATAATCACAAACAAATTAAAAAATTGTTATCTTTGTGGAAGGTAATATGGTATAGTACTCGCCATTCAAAAGATTCAACTGATAAATATTCTGTCCGAGCTGACTACTGAAACTATGAGTTGAAAGATATTCTACCAGATAAACTGGCCATGTTGCTTCTTCTAAGAAATTCCAATCAAGTTTCCAACAAAAATAATTGAAAGCAACAATATTTTCATCAGGAACTAGTTACCAAGTACAGGCTCTCGACAGTCACTTATAGCATATATGTGTATAAACAAAACAATACGTGTTCATATACGAGTGCCTTAATGGAAACCTAGATAAAATATTACCAAACACAGATAATTCAAATATAAGTTCGACATGAAAAACCTATAAATTTCAAATGTGGGGGAAATTTGAAAAGGAAAAGCAAGATAAGAATCCCAATTTCAAGAATTAACTTATTAGTAAAAGTCAAAATGGATCCCAGGGCAATTGATAATAGACATGAAGCTTAGGGTATGTTTATTTCATCTGTTGTCTTTTGATTTGGTTTTTATAATTAAGTAAAATGGATCCGAAGACAATTGATGATAGACCTTAAGTTTATGGTATGTTTATTTTCTCTTTTTTCTTTTGATTCAATTTTTATCTAGGATGGGGTGGGGTGGATCACAAGCATTCGCTGAACAGGGATTAACCACAATAAACTCACGTTTGACTGCACTTTCTTTGATACATTTCGTTTGAATTTCTAGTTTAAGGATGGAATTTGGTAACTCAGATAGTCAACAAGATAATCAAGAACAAGGATTTTATGACTTCTGGTTGATTAATTTCAATGTTGCTGCTACAAGAAGTTTCTTGGGTTGGGAATAAGGCTTGGTTGTAATGTAATTCTAAATTCTTCTAGACACAAAACCATTTCAAAATAATGAATAAGTGCTAAAAAAACCCATCAAGGCCGGAAATCACCACAAACATTGCCCATATTTCCTTCCAGTGTGCCCATAATTCTTAGAAGAAGTAGTTATGATGTTGTTAATCACTTTCTTAATCCTGCATTATGCCTAGAATTCATTATGGGTTAATTTTAACTGCCCAGATCTACTTTGTACTCTTCTTTTATGATGAAAAGTGCTTCCTCAACCCTTAACCAACCATGCAGATTTACACAATATACAGCTAAAACGAATTTCTTCCCAATACTACATAATCACCTGTTCTACAATTTGTGATGTAAAAAATGGAGTTTGATAAGAATAAACATTACAATGTCCTGAAACAAACATTAAACAATGGTATATTAATGGACATATGAGAGGTTCCCTCAATTTTGACATTTCTCAAAAGAGAGAAAATCCCTTACCATTCTTACAAAAAAGTAAATAACAAAGTAGAAGGGATCAAATACATGTCTGTTATAGCTCAAAATGACACATCTCTGCCTATGACCACTTTCTCATGATTTCGTCGCATGTTGGCACTTCATGAAAGTCACTGAAAAAACACCTATCTTGGAGGACCCATATCTTGAGTTCTGTAACTCCTTTTGACCTCATTTCTGCACCGTTGGAAAGGTATTTCAGTCACCTAAAACTTTCCAGAAGACACCAAATTCTGAAAATGCCCAGAAATACCTTAAAAATGCGTTTTTTGTTTATGCGCGACACTCCTTATGTGCAACCCGCGCATCACTCACGACTCTTGTGTTTTGCAAGTCGCGCATGCATATATTCGCGGGTTGCTCTTGTGAAAACTCGCGTATCATGCGCGGGTTGCCCTCCTATAGACCCGTGCATCTGTTTCTTAACATTAAAACATAAAAACATGCCTTTTGAGTTAGTTTGGGTAGTTATGCAACTGACTCCTTCAGTTGTAACCACTTTGGCTTCGCCCCTAACTCTTCTTCAGCATATAAATAGAGGTAGGGAGGTTCATGAAATGGGACTTGGAATTTATGCATTGTTATGCTGGAGGAATCGGGACTCTCTTTGCCTACACCTTTGCCCTGGAGATCTTCCCCTTGTGTTGCAGAGCTTGGAGGCTGAGTTCTTTGGAGAAGAGAAGCAGCAGATCCAGATCAAGGTTTCGTGAGGTGCCAAACTTGAAGAGAAGGTATATTTGTACTTGTTTTCAAGATTAATAAAGATGTGATGTCCTTCTTCTTCCCAAATCATTGTTCAATGTGTGATTGAATCTCTGTTTCTGATTATATGATGATGTTATTCAGATCATTTGTTTATGTTTATTTGATTATCATTGTCTTATATGTGGTCATAATGGTTTGAGGAAGGTATAACTTGTTTTGCAGGTCTCTTGGAGCGAGAGGAGCAAGAAGAGGATTGAAGAGAAAGCTTGGACCAGCCTTCAGTTTATCAGGTGTGGATCTTTCTCATCTCTGAAACTTGCTGTTATATGCTTGCTGAACATTGTGCATCTCTCTTTCAACCCCAGTACGTTGATGGCCTCTTAAACCCTAGCCATAGGATACTTTCCTTTACAATAGAACTGGCGACTCCGCTGGGGACTAGCCTTGTCTATTTGGGGTTTTTCTCTTGATTTCTTTTAGCTTTTGCATTGTTTCAGGTCCTTCTTGCCACTTAGGAACACCTTATAATTTTGATTACACACTTCCCCTGCCTTGTTTGGGTGGTTTCTGACCTCTTTTTGGGATTTTTCTACCTATGCGCGGGTTGTTGTTCTAAACAGTCGCGCATACAGTCTTATATGCGCGGGTTGCTGCACTAGACAGTCGCGCATGATTCGCTGGTTGCCCTTATAGACAGTCGCGAATGCTCCTGTAAACAGTGTTTTTCCTCTTTTTGGGATTTTTCCTCTGTTTCTAGGCTGTTGGGTAGGTATTTTAGGGTCCTCTGCAGGTGCATGACTCTAGGGAGTTAGTGTCATCCTTTTGGTTGTTTTCTATCTATGTGGTAAGCCTTTTATAGCTTTAGGTTTTGTTCTTTTCTCTTTCTCCCATCTCCTTTGCTTGGTTTGGTCTTTTTGGCTTATGTTTCTGATCAGCCTTTGTTAGTGGCCTTCTTTTGATTTCAGAAGTTTGTTGGTCAACTTCACCTTGCCAAACTTGTTGACTTGCCTCTTATGCAAGCCTTTCTTCCAAGTAGGGTTTATGCTGACTTTAGTTGGTTCTAGAGTTTGTTGGGTGGTTGTATAGCAAAGTTCCTTTTGCTTTGTTCTTTTTATCTGCATGCTTTGCTTTGTAGGTAGCTTTTCTTTTGCATTTTATAAAAGAAAATTAAAAAGAACTTCTTTTGTTGCTTTTCCCCCTACCTCTTTCTTTGGTTTGACCTTGTTGGACAAGGTACTGAGCAGCCTTTGGTTGTAGGTTTAGATTGACTCTTAGGACTTCTTGACCTTTGTTTATGTCAGTCTTTATGCTCAGTCTTTTCATTCCAAAGTGTTGGCTTGTTTACTTTTGTAAGCTTCCCTTTTAAAAGAGGTTTATATTCAACTTTAGGGAAACCTAGGGTTTGTTTTCGGGGTATAAAGTAGTTGTCTATTTGCTTTGCTTTCAGTACTTGTTTGCATTAGTTTATAGGCTGATTTTTCTTTTGCATTTTATAAAAGAAAAAGACAAAAACATATGTTTGCTTTATGTGCATGTAGATTAGGCTGTTAGTCTAGATTGCATAGCATAGCTTTGTTTTTGGAAAAAATTTAAAAAATATAAAAATATTTGATCTTTTCTGGCTTTCAAGTTTTTTATTGGAAAATATAAAGAGAATAGTTTTTTCTTTTTGCATTTCATTTTCTCTTTGCTTAGTCAGTTTTGTTTCTATTTGAGTCAAAACACCGCATCAGTTTCATGCCATTTGCCCTCTGAGTAAGAAACAGCCCATAAAATAAACGACATAATTTTAACAATTATTAGTAAGTTTTATTTTATAGGGTCATACACCAACTAGCTTAGGCTAGACTTGTGGGTTAGGGTGTTTCAACTCCCCACAAGTGTTAAATTCAGACATAGTTGGCCTATCACTAAGTAAATCCTTGATTCTATCACTGTATCTGGGAAGCTCCTCTCAAACGGGAGCTAAGCACGAGGCCGCGTGGAGGCTTGGACAGAGGGGATAACCCCCCAAATCCTTGTCAAAACGTAACCCAGGACTTTTGCACATCTGGGGATTTTTTCTAGGCAGAATTTCAGGCTCAGCTACCCTGCCCATGCATACAATTTCAGCTTACGACTGTCCCCCCAGACAGTAGGTATTATCAAGGTAGCCTTTAGTCTCTTGTTTTTTAGGGCTCATACACAGGTAAACCGGAAGGTTATTTCTGGTTCACCTCGGACGGACTTGGAAGGTAACCCTTGTGGAAAGTGCAGGAGGGTGGTGGGTAATTCCTCCGCTTGTGCCTGAGAACCCCTCAAGGATGCCAAGTAACTGTTCATCAGCCTTCTTCTGGAAGGTGTATATTTATAGCCTGTTTAGATTGCTTGAGACTCTAGGATCTTTTTAGTGAGTGCTGTGTGGTTTGTCTGTAATTAGTGGGCCTTTAGGTGTCTGCTTTGTAATTTTGGTTGATCATCAACCTCAGACTTTGTCTCTTGTTTTGAAACTATGGCTAGCACACCTTCGAACACCAACCAAGAGATCCCCTCGATGGGAACTCCTTGCTCTATTCCTCTCACAGGGAATGTTGGTGTTCCCTTGATGGCCACCTTGAATCTTCCGGGATTCACCATAGGGCTACCGGTGTGGTTGTTTTCCACTCCAACTGTCCTGAATGCTCCCGATGCTTCCCAATTAAGCTCCTTATATCAAGGGCATCAAAACACTGTCTCCCCTCCACCTGTAGTTAGTTCTCCTCCTCCTTCTTCCTCATGCGGTGAAAGTACTGATACTAGTAACTGGCAGTCTAAAAGGAGTAAAAGAAGGAGGAATAGGAAGAAAGCACATAAGCAAGGGGGCACTCGTTCAACCTCTTCAAGTAAAGTTGAACCTCACCACCCAGCCTCGTTTGTTCAGGCTGGGGGCACCCATCCAACCTCTGCAGGTCATGTTGGATCTAGTCACTCAATCTTTGGTGTTCACGTTGAGTGCACCCGTTCAACCTCTGGTTTTCAAGTTGAACCTCCCCGTCCAACCTCTGTTGTTCAAGTTGGACCTAGTCATTCAGCCTCTAGTGTTCACGCTGAGTGCATCTGTTCAACCTCTGGTTTTCAAGTTGAACCTTCCAACTTAGCCTCTGGTGTTCAAGCTGAGTGCATTCGTTCAACCTCTGGTTTTCAAGTTGAACCCTCCCATCCAACCTCAGGTGTTCAAGTTGGATCCAGTCACTTAGCCTCTGGTGTTCAAGCTGAGTGCAGTCGTTCAACCTCTGGTGTTCAAGTTGAACCTCCCCATCCAACCTCTGTTGTTCAAGTTGGATCCATTCACCCAGCCTCTGGTGTTCACGCTGGGAGCACACACTCAACTGCTGCAAAGCATGTTGATCCTTACCATTCAGCCTCTATTGTTCATGTTGATGGTTCCCGTCCTACCTCTGTAAGTCAAGTTGGACCTAGTCTCTCAGCCTCTGCCAAGCATGCTGGGGGCAGTCTTTCAGCCTCTGGGTTTCAAGCTGAGGACAACCCGTCAACCACTGTGAGTCATGTTGACACTGTTGACAAGTCTACCCGTTCAAAACACAAGCTCAAGTTTCCTTGTAAGCTTTGTGAGGAAGACCACCTTACTTATAAATGCCCTTCTATTGAGGAGGTGCGAAAAGTTTGGATTCATGGTCATCCTGTTTTTGAACATTCTGGAGTCTCTCAACAGCCAGCCTCTCTTAATGAGGTTGGACCCAGTCACCCAGCCTCTGTTGTTCATGTTGGGGGCAAACTCTTAGCCTCTGTAGGCCATGCTAAGAGCAAACCATCAGCCACTGCTATTCATGCTGATTCCGTTGAGAAAACTGGTCATTTGAAGCATCATCTTAAGTTCCCTTGTGTGCTATGCAAGGGAGATCATCTTACTCATCTGTGCCCTGCTATCCCAGAGGTGCGAAGAGTGTGGTCCAAGACTCATGGATTTTCTTCTGAACACCCTATAGTTTCTCAACAACCTATTCAACCTTTGGTTGATCAAGTGGTCGAACAAATCTCAGATTTGGTCGATCCCACTCTTCTTTCAGAGAGTGCTCCAAATGTGATTGCACCAATGTCATCTTTGGTCAATCCCACTCTCCCTTCGGAGAGTGACTTTCACCAAGCGGTTGAATCGATTCCAGTATCGATCAATCCCACTCTTCCTTTGGAGAGTGATGTGTCTACTAGTCACATTTTCTTTACTGCCAGTTCAGATCTTACTGAACAAGGGGGCACTGAACTTTTTTCGGATCAACCCCCACCAAGCTCTCGAATTGCTTCCTTTGATTGGGATAGCCTAGTTGAGCCGCGCCTTCCTTCTGTTGCATCTTTCCAGATAAAGGTCAAAGTTGAACCCTATACAATTGCTTGTTGCATTGTTGATGAAGGAGCCTCAATTAGTATTTTGTCTGCTCGTGCTTGGCGAGGTATGGGATCTCCCAGCCTTGTGTCGACTGCTAGTCAGTTACTGGCGTTTGATAGAAGAACTTGTGTAGCCTTGGGAATTCTTGCTCAAACTCCTGTTACTTTGGGTGGGAAGACCGTCTTAGTTGACTTCATGGTAATAGAAGACCCCTTGGAATTTAATATGCTCCTTGGACGTGATTATGTCTATGCCATGCAAGCTGTGGTGTCAACATTTTTTCGTGTGATGTACTTTAATCATGGCGAAGAAATTGTCACTATCGATCAGTTGGATTTTCTTGATCTGTCTCCTGACCCGACTAGAGACCAGGTCTTTCCTTTATTGGTTCCCAGTGTTTATGTAGACACCACCCCACCACAGGTGAACTATGTGGCTTCTTGTCATTTGTGTTCAATTGCTACTGAGAGGCAGCCTCTATTTTCATGCTTACCTTCTCGGGACTTGGTCCCAGCAGTTGAACGGGTGAGTCTTCCTATACAGATTGTAGAGCCTTCTCTGCACTCTGTCCATCCATTTGAAAGTTCAGATGTGTGTCCTATCTCGGATGATTTCCTCCTTTTGGATGAAGTCTTCCTGGAGTCTTTGATACAGTCTGACCTTCTTTTTCAGTTGTGATTAAGTCTAACCCTGATTTTCTTAGTAAGCCTTCCCTTGTTTATGTTGGTTTTTGTTGAGTCTGTTGATTCTTCATTTGAAAAGCAAGTCAGTGATCCTGATGAGTTTGATTTTTTCTTATGAATTTCTCAGCTCCTGTGATATTGAGTTTGTTCCTGCAGACTCTATATCCCTTGTTGATTTTCGCTTCTCTTTTGAGGTTGATCTTATTGATTATAAACCCTCGAGCCTTGGTCCTATAGAATCTTCTTCGGTTGATTCTGCCTTGACTTTTCCTTTTGTAGAAGATAGCAAAGTCACAAGTGTTTCTGCCAAAGTGACCCGCATCAGATCATTTCTTCTGATGTTGTTGTTTTTTGGAGACAGGATTATTAGTTGGATTCACAACTATTTATGGGCCTCACCTTGTTGTTCAAGCTGTAATTGCATTTGCATATGCCTTGCTCGCGCTTATGAGCCTGATGCCGGCTTCCACGCTTTTAGCTCGTTGTATAAGCCCTCATCTTTGTTCTCATCATCGCTAAGCCTTGTATCATTTTGCCTTTGCAACTTGACCCCCTTTACCCCGAGGAGACGTTCCCCGAGTGTCCTTATCTTGCTCGCTTTCCTTGCATTATGCATAGGTTTGTTCCTTGCACTTGGAACTAGTTTCGCCTGTCTATGACACTCGTCTCCTCGCATTTAGAGCATTCTTTCTGTTCTCCTTCGAGCTCGTTAAAAACAGTAAGGAGGCCGCGAGTTGACTTTTCCGGACTCGTTAAAACTTCACGGGAAAGATTATGAGTTTCTTTAGGCCCAAGTATGACTCCTTAAAATAGACTTGACTGCCGAGTAAACTTGTCCATTCAGGCTCGTTAAGAATATGTTAATGGGCATCCACATTGGTGGTAGGTTATCTCTTTCTTGGACCATGTGGAATAATACGAGAAAGGATCCCTCTCTTTTCTTTGGAATTGAGAAGAGTATTCTCAGGCATAGGTTTATCTCTTTTCCGGACCTGAGGGACTAAACTTACGGAAAAGGAACCCCCGGTATGAGCTTAGTTTTCTCTTTTTCGTGCTCTGGACTAAAACATGAAAAAGATTCCGAGCGTACTTTATGTCTTTGTCATGCTCGTTAAACCCTAAAGAACAAAGCATCGAGTTTATTTTTGTAAGCTCCATTTCTCGTACTCAAATGGATCTTTCCGAGTGATCTTGCCTTCCTTCACACTCGTAAAACTCAGGCTGTATATGCTGCTTTTGAAGGAGCGTTAGGTAGGTGGTAA